>JAJEJO010049298.1:0-24248 GCA_020662805.1 Glaucomys volans
CTTGCTGAATTCATTTAGCAAAACAGAAGAGGGTTAGATTTTCTGTCTGGAAAATGAGGAGGATTATGTATGGCCTTAGGGGAGACCTGTTGTTTCTATCCTAACCACTCAGGTGTCCTGTCTTATAGTTAATCTTTAAATAGGAAAGGCTGGAGGAGAGCTAGGGAAGCTGAAACCCTGAGGGAAATTGGCACCAAAATCTGTTCTCTTGGCTCACCTGGTTAACTACTCTAATTACTGGAATGGCAGTACCTCTCACCCTAGTTATGCTGGGGCTTTTAATCGGGTCATACATGATAAACTGTTCAACTAAATGTGTTCGAGATAGAATCTAATCTGTTCAACTAATGGTGTTAGACACCCACTATAATCACTCTATACTAATGATGAATGAATGATTTGATTATGTATATAAAGCCAGAGGGGAATGTGATGGATGGACAGATTTGGCTCCGTGGAAATGTTATAGGTCAGGAATATGGGCATTTGCTAACCAGATTCCATTTGCTCTGAGACTCCATGTTATGTAGGAAGTGCTTCTCCCATGGGTACACCCTACCTCTGTCCATATCAACAGTTGCTTAGCACGACATGTTTGGTATTACTCAATGACAAAATGACAGTTCTTTGATAATGAAAAATTGTTCTCTTTTTGATTCCTGTTTTACCAAAGAATGTACAAGTTTAACGGTGATGTCAACAGGAATTGTTTAGATGTTAGTAATCATTCTTTAGTTTGTACCTCAGTAAGGTCACATTGACCCACTTTCCCCCTCTGTAAATGAATTTAGATCTCATGATGACAGTTTGTAATTTTAAATTATTGCAACAGACACTTATGATTGATGTGCTGATACATGGTATAAAAACACCTGCCACCCTATGTTTGGGGCGGTTCAACAAATAGCAATTCTGGGGGCATTGTGTGAGACAGTGTGCCAGGTGCCTAATGAAGACTCTCAAATTTGAACTTCTCAGTAGTGATTGGTCTGCTCTTAAGATGCAACCCACAACACCCAGTCCTAAAGGGAAATGGAAAAGTTTACATCCACCTCCAGAGTTTCATACTTTTATTGAGGTACAATGGAAAGCACAGTAATACATATTTTAAGTGCACAGTATGAATCAATTTGAGTTTTGTGAATGATATTGGCCAGGCTATATGGCTAATGACCAAGGAGACTCCATTATTCCCTGAGATTCCATGTCATGAAGGAAAACATCGGCCACCGCTGTACCCTTCAACAGTTGCTTAGCATAGCCTGATAGACAACACAAAATGGAAATTCTAATACAATGTAGAACTGTTCTCTTTTCTTTCCCCATTTTTCATGGACAATGTACCATATCAGAGGATGTTTTTCAAGATGTTAGTAACCATTCTACAACTTGTATTCAGTCAGGGTCATTGTGAGTAACTTCCCTATGCTTACAATTCTAGATCTCATGATATTTGTTTGTAGCAAGAGTCACTTATGATTATCCCAGATGAAAGATTTCTTCTGATCATTTTGACCTGGAACCTTGAGACTTTAACACTCTCCAGGTGATGCTAAGAGTCAACAATTGGGGAACCACTGCCATTGGTGGAAGGAGCACAGCCCTTCCCATGCTATCGCCCTGCCTGATCTGTAGAAACAGGTCTGCCCAGGATCCAAAAAGACTCTGTGGCTCTTTGGGGAAGATTCAGCAACTGAGTTGCTCCTCCTTCCTGATCTAACTGACAGTCCTATCCCTATTTAGAGACATTGTCTGGAATAGGGGAGATCCTTCTTGTCTCAGGCATGTGACTGCAGTGAGACCCAGGAAGAGGTACAATGAGCACCTCGTGTCTTCTAACACCCTCAGGTACTGGCACCTCTTTCTGTCACTGGGCTGAAATGACTCACTTATGCTCCTGGACTTCATATATTGAGCCAGGGATAGACATCTTCCCATTGTTAGTAGTGTGGCATTTGTTAGTTCCTGCCACACTTGGTAATTCAGTTCTGATCTGGTGAACGCTGACACAGCATACTCAGTTCCTCCCACCAACTCCCATTGCCCTGGAGGCTCCAGTGTTTTCTGGGGTACTCCCCCTTTCTTCCATGAAGATCACTTGACTTCTGAGCCTGAATATATGGAGATACAGAAAAAATGATGTCTGGGCAAGGCAGCCTTAGGAAAACACTAATAATCTTCTCACTAGATTAGGCACTACTGCAATTGTCCTAGATCCTCCCTTGTTGTTCAGAGAGTCATAGGTACTGATGTCTGCTGGGATCCCCAAGTTCCCAGTGTGTGCATTCATTCTCATACTCCTTTTCTGGAGCAACCTGCAGGGACAGGTGAACATTCCGACAAGGATGGAAAGGTACAGAGAGCTGAGGGATGAGAAGGGACAGTGCAGAGCAGGAACAGGAAAGATTTCTGCTACCCACTTTGCTCTCAGAGTAGTGAGCTCTGGCCCAGCTCCTGGGGGCAATGGTTCACAGGAGGACGGTGTGGAGAACACCTGGATGCTTCTGCACTTACTGCACCTGAGAAAGGCACGGCTGTGCTGGAATTTCATGACCTAGTGAAGGTGTGAAGCTGACCCTCCCCTTGAGCAGGCACTGTGGGAGAAGGTAGAGCAGTGGAGCCTGCTTCTGTGATGAGCATTTGGGGAGAACTATTCCTGCCACACTTGGTAATTCAGTTCTGCTCTGGTGAACACTGACACAGCATACTCATTCCTCCCACCAACTCCAATTCCTTCTGGAGTTTCCAGTGTTTTCTGGATTACTCTCCCTTTCTTCCATGAAGATCACTTGACATTCTGAGCCCCTGAGTGCCTCTGAGTGTGTGGCAAAGCAGTGGGCTGCTCCATTTCCTGCAGAATGGAGCATCAAGACATTTTATTTCCACAGATTTTGTCCTCATGCCCTCCGCAATGACCTTCATTTCCGGTACATCTCCTGACAATAGAAGACATGAGGGGTTTGCAGAAATGGTGGTGGTGGAGAACATTTAAACTACTGTCTGTGAAGGGTTCTGCTCCCTGTTGTATGGGACAGTGCCATGGAAATGTCTCAGATGTGGAATGGTGGAGTTTCTGAAAAGAGATATTGTATATCTGGCCTTGATGTGGTTCACCTCCCAAACATAAACTTACCCCAACAAATGTGGTCCAGAGAGAGCAAGTAAATGGGGGGGGGAGAAGGAATGGAAGCCACCATCTGTGGGTAAGACTTCAATGGCATTTTTACTTCTGTATTCCCATCTGTGTCATTGTTCTTACCACTAGACCCAAAGATATTCCCAATACAATGAGCACCCCAAGAGATTGATTATAGGCACAGATTGAACTCCTAAGTACTCCGCTTCTCTCCTATCTCCCCCTGCTTGGTAATCTAAATTCAACAACCAACAGAAAACTCTACTGTAGCAGACACCTGGCTGGAAACCTGTACCATGTGGAACACTGATCAGCCTTCTCTTTCTTTTCCATTCTTTTCTTTTTCTTTTTCTCTTGACTTCTTGCTTTCTGTCCTTTTTCTCTCTTTGATTTGGTGTTGTGAATGTGAGGGCAGGTGTGTTTTTTACTACTCAACAATATCCCCAGCCCTCTTTCATTCTGCTCTTTTTCAATTACTCTCAATCACTTGATTTGTTTGCATTTATGCTTATCTGAGTAAATATGCAATTGTGAATTTTTTCTCTTTATGTGACCCTGCATAGAAACAGATTAAATGTGGAGAGGACAAAATAATTAACTTGTACATGGAATCTAGGTACCTACATATTTTCAAGTGTTTTCTCCTATGGGTGCTGCCACCATTATCAGCAAAGGAGGAAAGTGAGGTAAACAAAGAACATGAAACAGGAGGAGCACAGTTAGGGTCCAAAGGTAAAGTGGTGCCAGAGCAGTTCTCCTCATGATGTTTCTGTTGAAGACAAAAAGATTGAAGATTTTCTTTTTAAATTTATTTTATCATTTTGATTCTCTGTATACAAATAGTGTATAACTTTTCATTTTTCTGATTGTAAATAAAGTAGAGTGACACAATTTGTGTTATGATATATGTAGTTAGGGTAATGATGTTGTCTCATTCCATTATTTTTCCTCCCCCATACTTTCTACCCACCCCTCATATCTCCCTATGTAATTCATGCACTGTTCCCTTACACTCTCCCCCTCCCTGTTATGTATCATCATCCACTTCTCAGAGAAATCATGTGGCGCTTGGATTTGGGGGATTGACTTATCTCACTTAGACTGTTATTCTCCAACTCCATCCATTTACATGCAAATGCTGTAATTATATTCATCTTTATGGCTGAATCATTTTCCACTCTTTATATATACCACAGTCTTTTTTAACCATTAATCTGCTGAAGGGCTTCTAGTTTTGTTCTACATCTAGCTATTGTGAATTGAGCTGCTAGGAACACTGGTGTGGCTGCATCAGTGTACAATGCTGATTGTATGCCCTTTGTGTATAGACCAACGTGTGGGATAGCACGGTCAAATGGCAGAACCATTCCAAGTGTTCTAAAGAATCTTCACACTTCTTTCCAGAATGGCTGCACCAATTTGCAACCCCACTATCAATGTATGAGTGTGCCATATTTCCCACATCCTCACCAACATCTACTGTTGCTTGCCTTGTTGGTCATAACCACTCTAATTGGTTTGAGGTGAAACCTTAGGGTAGGTTTAATTTGCATTTATCTTATTACTAGAGATGTTGAATATATTGCATATATCTGTTGATTGCTTGTACATCGTCTTCTGTGTATTGTCTCCTCAGTTCCTTTGTTCATTTGTTCATTTGGTTATTTAAATTTTTGGTGTTAAGTTTTTGAGTTCTTTATAAATTCTGGAGATTAGCGCTCTATCTGAAGTGCCTGTGGTGACAATTTTCTCCCACACCTTAGTCTCTCTTCAATTTGTTGATTTTTCCATCACTGGGGAAAACCTCCTTTATTTGAATCTATCCCATTTATTTATTCCTGCGTTATTACTTGTGCTTTGGGAGTCTTGTTAAGGAAGCCAGTTTCTACACCAATATGATGAATATGTGGGCCTATAATTTCTTCTTTTCAGTGTAGAGTCTCTAGTCTAATATCTAGGTCCTTGATCCACTCTGAGTTGAAGGTTGTGCAGGGTGCGAGATAGAGGTTTAGTTTCATTTGCTGCATATGGATTTCCAGTTGTCCCCACACCATTCGTTGAAGAGGCTTTGTTACCTCCATTGTGTATTTTTGGTACTTTTGTCTAATATGAGATAATTGTATTTCTGTGTGCTTCCTCTGTGTCTTCTATTCTGTATCATTGGTCTCCCTGGCTATTTTGGTGTCAATACCATGCAATTTTTTTGCTGTTGCTCTGGAATATAGTTGAAGGTCTGGTATTGTTATACCTCCTGCTTCACTTTTGCTGCTAGGTATTGCTTTGACTATTCTGAGTTTCTTATTCTTCCAAATGAATTTCATGTTTCTTTCTCTATTTCTATAAGGTACATCGTTGGGAATTTCATTTGAATTGCATTGAATCTGTATAGTGCTTTTGTTATAGTGGTCATTTTGACAATATTAATTCTTCCTATCCAAGAACATGGGAGATCTTTACAGCTTTTAAGGTTTTCTTTGGATAGTGCATCATGACCATGTGGGTTTCATCCTAGGAGGCAAGGTTAGTTCAACATCTGGAAATTCATCAATGTAATTCACCACATCAATAGAGTTAGTGTTAAGGAACATATGAGGAACATATGATTATTTCCATAGATGAAGAAAGTATTTGACAAAATACAATACCCCTTCTTGCTCAAAACACTTGACAAATTAGGAATACTATGAGCATACCTCAACATCATAAAGGCTATCTATGCTAAGCCCTTGGCCAACATCATTCTAAGTGTATGAAAACTGAAAATGTTCCCTCTAAATACTGGACAATGTCGGAGATGCCCTCTTTCGCCACTTATATTCAACATAATGCTCAAAACTCTAGCCAGATCAATTACACAGACCAAAGAAATTAAAGGATATGAATAGAATAAGAAGAACTAAAAGTATCACTGTTTGCAGATGACATGATTCTATATTTTCAGGATTTTAAAAATTCCACCAGAGAACGTTTAGAACTAACAAATGAATTCAGCCAAGTTGCAGGATATAATATCAACACTCGTCAATCTGATGCATTTCTTTTCGTAAGTGGTGAATCCTCTGGGCTAGAAATTAGGGAAAGTACACCATTCACAGTAGCCTAAAAAAATATGTGGGAATAAAACTAACAAAAGAGGTGAAAGTGTTTTACAATGAAAACCACAGGATACGAAAAAAGAAATGGAAGATTTTCAAATATGGAGAATGTTCACATGATTTTTCTTCAGAATGACTTCCTTTATGAACGTGTTGTGGTTAAAGGGTAACAATATTTGCATCATAAATCTAATGTGATCTCTGATGCTGACTGAAATCAAGGTATAGGCTGAGGGCTTTCTCATAAATGTGTGTTGTCTCATGCTTTTTATAATCAAAAGTGCGTACATAGTGTTGTTGTGGTTTCTCTGCAGTATGCATCTGCTTTTGCTTTAGTAGCCTTGACCTGTTAGTAAATGATCTCTATGATGTCCTATGGAGGTGAAGCTGAGTGGCTTCTGTCCAGTGTGAGTTGCCTTGCATTTTGTAAGGATAGAGTACTGCTGAAGGCTTTCCCACACACATGATATTCACATGGTTACTCTCCTGTGCACGGTATCTCAGGAAGACTTAGGTGATAAGATTTTTAGAAGGTGTTGCCACACAGATGGCATTCTTGTGGTTTCTAGACAGTGTCCAGCCCCTTGTGGTGTCTAAGCTCAGAACAGTAACTGAAGCTTTCCCACAAAAGGATATTTATGCTGCTTCTGTCCAGTTACTGTTCCATTGTGTTATCCACATGGAGGACATACAGATGGCCTCTCTGCAGTGTGAGTCATTTTGCAGTGTCTAGTGCTCAAGCAATCCATAAAACCTGTCCCACAGACGTGACATTCTTGTAAATTAATCTATTTCTCCTGTCCATTCACATAGAATCAGCCACTTGGTCATTGTCCTCATTGTTGACAGATTCCATTCGGGCTGTGAGTTAACAAACATTTAGCACATGTAGAGCTGTGTGTGATATTGCCTTGTTCATCATTCTATTTCAATAAACCTTAATATGGATGTGATATTTTTGTTGTAAAAACATTGAAATTTCTCAATATTCTCCGTATAAAACTACTCATTAATTTGAAAACCTTTAAATCATTCACTAACCATTTTTACATTCTAAACACACAAAAACTTTATTCTACTCCATGTGCATAGTATACTACACTCAAGTGGACATACATATTTCTTTGAAAACATTGTAATACCCAGGCTGTTGAAAAAAATTTGATAGCTTTTGTATTGTGAAAGCCCAAGTACATAAACATTGTTTGTGAGTTGAACTATACTTTACAGATCGTATATATTGTTTATATGAACTGTTTTAAAATTTTCAGTTATTTGAACCAATGCACAAAGTTTGGCTGAGAAATTTCTCATTGTCAGATTAATTGCAGATGATCAGTTGTGCTCGGTTACTAATTTGCCTCCTGTGGAGAACGTCACCTCTCTCATCAGCATTTGCAAGCACAAAACTTACCACTGACCTGATGATGGGGGTGTCTTTCCTTCTGATGTGGTCATTGAATATCACTTAAAGTTCTTTATGTGCACCATCCTTGCCTACAATTCTGGTAAATAGAACATGTTTCCAGAAAACTGGGAGAATATAAACGTGGACATGTGTCACTGCCATGAGTGCAAAGTAGCCAAATTGGTGTTTTGGTGGAGCACAGTGGCCTAATGAAGGGAAACTCTAAGTAATAGAAACACTCTTACATGAAGTAAAGCTTATGAAAAGTTTCAGAATATGAGTACAATAGTTAAAAAGAATATTGATGTTGGGCAGGTAAAAATCAGGAGTATCTTCAAAGTCGAAAATAATACTCCAACATAAAATAAAATATTTTTGCACTAAACCAAAAGCCATGGTAAAAGAACTCATTGACTGTGCTTGGTTATGGCAAGAAATATGGCAGCACTGGAGGGACTTTTGTTTCAGCATTCCCTCCTACATGGTAGATCAGTTCATTCATTCTGCAACACTTTTGGTTCAAATTTCCAAACATACTTCCTGTCCAGGCATCCATCTAGATTGCGGAAACCCTGATTCTTAGCAGGTCTGTGGACTTGGAACAGCCTCTTCCTCCTACCAACCACAGCCTTTCTTCCCACAGCAAATGGAAAATCACACATGATTCATTATCACAAATAAAATGTACTACCAATAAAAATACATGAGATATACAGGCATAGAACATGAAGTATTTCTAAAGCATTAGTAATGATGATGTTTAAGATATATTCTTGAATGTAAACATTAATGTGTTTTACTGAAATCCTCTTCTCCATTTTTTAAATTAGCTTTATAGACTCATCACAGGCAATTTGCCTCTTTGAAGCCAGGAACATAGTGAACTTACCCCCAAAATCTCACATAAGAAAAAGTTGAATAATACTTTTGGAGGGTTGAAATGGAAAGAGAATGTCTTCATATCTTGAGATCATGTGGGATAGGCCATTAGGTCCTCATAATAAAAGGGAGAGTGTTCCTTGAACCAGTTCCAAATTAGTTTGAGAATTGGCTTAAGTGTTGGTATTAGTGGGTAAAGTCACTGTCCAGTTGATTGTGCTCTGATATTCAATCTAGGATGAAGGGCAGGCAGTTAAGCAGCATAAGCCTAAGCCTCTGGTCCTGGCCTTCTTGAGGGTGAAACTTCCATCACACCGGACTCATGACAGCTCCCATTCTAAGTTCCCTCTGGAGCCCCAGACACTCTCAATGACTCTCTGGTAGGTGTATCCTGTTCTTTTTCTCAAATATAAAAGAGGCCTTGTTTGCTAGTGCTCACCCTTCTTCCCAGTGACTCTGGAGCCTGAGCCTGGAGGTCTGCACATCCCCAAAATATCTCAGCAGTTTAGCAAGGTCTTAAGCAATTTAGCAGGTCCCTGTCACAAACTAAAACATTAAAAATGTTGGGAGTTCATCTTAGTGGGAAAGCATCTCTGGGTTTAAATTCCAGTGACAAAAACAAATGAATATAAAAATTAGAAAGAACAAGGAAGAATGGAAGGAAGGAGGATAGGATGGAAGGGAAGGTGAGGAGAAATGTAAGAATTAAAATAAATTGAAAGAAGTTCCTTCTCTCACATGGTTCACTTTCCTAATCAGACCTCTGCCAGAAGTACTTAATCCTATGATTGGATTTTCAACTTGGCTAAGGCCACTGGTGAAAGAAGGGAGAAAGCATTCTTGTTTTGGAAATTCTGAGTACCACATTTCCGCCAACATTGTGGTGAAAACAAGAAATATCATTATGTCAAATTGTTTAAATGTCAGGGTCCAGACCATGGAAGGCTGGGTTCTCAGGGCCTGCTGTTGCTTTCATGGTGAGTAAAGCCAGACAGAGGAGACAGAAGACATGACCTGTGCTAAATGGACAAGAACTAGCATGATGAGCAACACACCAGACCACAGGTTGTCCAATAATTCCTGCAGACGTACTCAGTAGTGAAATCCATTCCTGCAATTCTTCTCCCAGGAATGTGGTTGTATGTGGATGACTTGTGGGTCTAGTGGAAAACTGCCTATTAATGAGAGAAAATGACAGAAAAACCACCCAACACAGCCATACCCACAGAATTTGTGATCCTTTCCTATATCTTGTTTATATCTCATTGCCATACCAATAGCACAGTCACCTGGAGTTGGATCTTGATTGGTAAATGACCCATTGGAGAGGGCTTCAGTACAAAATGTATGGGAATAAAAAGACACTATACACTAGTCTGCATGAAAGCACACCACCTGCATTGGTACCACAACATCACAAGCATGCAACAATCTCCTATGTCTCAGCTCCTCACAGAAGCAGGCTCCATGGCGGGGTCCATCTCCCCAGTGTGCCTGCTCAAGGGTTAGTAATTCCTACACCAGGACATAAAATTCCTGCACAGACCTGCCTTTCTCAGATTCTGTAACTGCAGAGGCAGCATGGAGCTTTCACACCTTTCTACTTTAGTTAATTGGATGCCTGATATCCCTAGATCCCTGGATCCCTTGATCTTAGTACTCCTGAGAGAAGATTTGGTAGAAGACATCTTTAGTACCCCCTCTCTTCAGTACCTTCTCATCCCTCCAGTGTCTGTACCCTTCCTTCTTTTCCTCTGTGTGCATGAGTCACTATCTTTTGCTCATATTAAGGTGTATGAAGGTGAACTCAAACACTACTTAGGATCGCCAGCACAGCACCTATGCATAGGACACTGTGAGCAACAGGCGAGGTACCAGGAAACTTACATGAAGCTTAGTCAACAATATGTATGTATATATACTATTCAAAAGCATTCCTCGCTCAGAAATAAGTCTTGATGCATCTAAATTATTTCAGGCTCAGAAATTCAGTGATCTTTCAGGATGCAAATGGTGAATACTACAGAAAACACTGTAGAGTGGAGAATAAGAGCAGCTGGTGGGAGGGGCTGAGTGTGCTGTGCCTGTGCCCTAGATCAGTAAAACAGATTTGAAGGCAGCAGCCACAAATACCAGCCAGGTTAATGACTTAGAGATGTCAATACCTGGATCTATCCTTGATGCTTATACGCATGGTTTTCTTACTTCTATCCTGTTTCTCAAAGAGTTTTCCAGTATAAAAGGGTACCAGGAGGGATAAAGGGTTCAATGTTTCTCCTCCCTGGATTTCACTGGGGTCATCATCCTGGATTAAGAAGGATCTTCCCTAGTGCAGACACTGTCTCTAAGTATGGATAGGACTGTCACTTAGATCTGGGAGGAGGGGCAGCTCAGGTGCTGAATCATCCCCAGAGAGCGACAGAGTCTTTGTGCATCCTTTGGGCAGATCTGTTTGTACAGATGACACATGGCGATAGCATGGAATGTGCTGTGCTCTGTCCAAAAATGGCAGTGATTCCCCAATTGCTGATTCATAGGATCACCTGAAGACTGGCAAAGTCTCAAGGCTCAGGAGTCAAAATGATCAGAAGTAATCTTTCATCTGGGATAATCAATTTCATGACTTTTTTATGGTACAAGGAAAATTACACTGACACATACTTCACTGCAGAAATTTAATGATTTCAATTGCCACGTGGACAACATCTGAGACACACATGACTTTCCAAGTCGGGCAAACTGAGCACCAGTGTATAGACAATATATATTGCAGGAGACAAAAGGGTTTGAAAGGAATTGCACAGCTAAGTACTCAAACAAAAGACACAACAAATCATGGAGATAATTTTACTAGGATTACAATGAATTTGAAGGACAAGTTTGCAAAGACAATGAATAAGCATGACCAGTAATGAAAAGGAAACCATTCTCAATGGTTTCCATTGACATACTGTACAGATAAGCCCTCCATCCATGGCCAGGACATTGATTCAAAGAGACAGGTACCAGTGATCAGCCAGGGTTGCCCTGAATTCAGTCATAGGGCAACAGAGAGTCATTGAGCCTGCTACTTACTCTATCCTTCAATATACAAATGTGCATATCAATTAAACTTTCCACTCCGTGGAAAGTCTGTGATATCCTTCACAGCCTATTTCAGAGGTCACATTGGAAACCCCATCCGAAGCTTCCATGATTCAGAGAAAATACGTGTGTCTGTCCCAGCCCTGTATGGAGTCCGAGATAGGAGGGACCACAACAAGGAAATTCCTATGCCCCAAGTGTACATGCTTCCTGCACCTTTGTGTCCTCAGTCCCACAGTTCCCTCCAAGTCACTTGAGGCTAGAAGGTGAGTCTGCCCTGCCATGGAGTGCCTCACTCCTTGTCACTGTCCTCACTGTCCACAGAGGAGGAAGATACTTGAAGATCCTCATAGAGGCATCTCACAGGCACATTGGAGCTGCATCCCTCAGACTTGTCAAGAAAGGAAGCACTTGCAGCAGGCTCATTGGGCTCTGTAGGGGTGGAGACAGAGGGAACTGTAATGAACCTGGAGCTCCAACAGTCATGGTGCAGTCTCCTGAAGACCATTCTGAGGGGCTGTTGTGGAACACAGGTGGATGCTGGACGACTGGACTTGGTGCAGGGTGGGGCAGGATTCAGAACAGGGCTTCTCCTTGGAGGGTGAAGTTCCATCCCAGGAGCCTGGGGTGAAGTTTTCCTGGTCACTTGTGGTGTCACTTGGATTGTGAGTCTGCTTCTATCTGGCAGAGATTGCAGAGACAAGCAAAGGACAAAGCCTAGAGGTCCAGTGCTTCCCTGTGGAGTCACGCTGGAGCTGAGTCTAAGTTTCATTGGGACATTCTGACTTCTCTTGGCAGAATCCTAGGCATGTCTCTTGGCTGGGGCCCTGATGCTGGGTGTGGGCACCTGGCCTGCTCTCCATGCTGTAGGCTGCAGGCAGGGCTGTTTGCTCACATCAGGGCACCTGGCAGTGGATTGGGTACTGAGCATCTGGCTCACACCATGCCTTTTAGAGGGAAGCTGGGCAACATTATGGGAGAAACACTCTGGCTTTCCTTCTGCTCCCGTCAGGTGGAGGGCAGTGTTGTGGCCAGATAGTCTTAGTCCTGGCTGGTTGGTGCCAGGGATGTCTACTTCCTGTCCTTTCCTGGGAACAGGAATGGAGTAGAAATCAAGTGCATTTCTTTGGAAGGGTCGTGCTGTAGGGATGATGGGTCTCTCTTCAGTGTCCTTGACAGGTGCCTGGCTCTCCATCACATGGCCCAGGACAGAACTCTTCCAGGATATCTGCATGGGCAGTGGCCTGCTGGTGTGCTGGAAGAAAAGACATACATTGTCATGCAAAGCATTCTTTAGGATTTGCTCTCTGGCAAGAAACAATGAAAAACTCATAAAAAGGCAAGGTACTCCAGACACTGACATTCAAATGTAAGGTAATTCATCAGTCACCTGAACTAAACCTCTAGTGGTACCACTAGTAGAACTAGAATTAGTAGGACACCAACTACAATATCAATGTGATATTTTTCAGGCATCATGGAAAATACCCCATTCTTCACATTGGGCCTCCTGATTTGAGATGTAAAATCTATTTCAAGTTTCCTTTGGTGTGATGTCGATGGCCAGTGCCCCTTTGAGCAGAGTGTGAGGGCTGAGGAGATTTCATTCTGAAGCTCAGAGTTTTGGCTGGCCCTCAGCATGAATACTCCTTCATAGTCCATTCTATCCTTGAAGACATTGGAATATACTTGCAACATATGTACTCCCATCCCAAATCAGGAGAAATAGGAAAGGCCTTCCTCATAATACTGGAAGGACCATAGCTGAAATTCACAAGCTGGAGTCTCCTCGTCCTTAATGGGCTTTAGCAAGTCACTCAGCAGCAGGGACATGGAAGAGCAACAAAAGCAGAGAAAAGTGCAACCCACCATGGAGACACTCATCCTGAGATAGGCACTGGGTTCTGTCCCTTTCTTCCAATTGGGCTGCTGCCTCCCCTGGGGTCTCCAAGGAAATTTCTGGACTAAAGCCTTCCCCTGCTGCTCTTCTTGCCTGTGGAACAAACCAAGGTATTTGCATGGATCCAGAGCAGGAAGAACAGTTTCATGTTCTAGTTCCCTTAGTGTTTGCTGTGATATGGTTTGACTGTTCCTAGGTCTTTTCCAACCCTGATATCACACCCATGGCCGAATTCTAGGCAGACCTTCTCATTTCTCACTAAGTCAATTCACAAGGGCTCAGTGCATTTCTGACTGTCAAGGTCTTGTTTCTGAAGGGCCCTGAACCCTCTCCCTTACTGAATGCACGGGAGATGCATGAGCTCCAGGGTTTGGATTGGTGTTGTGATGTCCTTCCATCTTTCTCTCCACTTACGCTTTCTTTGGACAAGGCTGTGATCATTGTGTGGAGAAGGAGGGACATCACCAGTTTGACTTCAATGCTCAGTGCTTGGATACCACCTACCCCATCACTCACCATTGTCCCTGGTCCTTTTGTCTCTCGGGCTGCTTAAAGCTTCCTGTGTCATGGGGATTCTCAGGCTGCCTTGCTTCCTGGTTCTCCTTCTCCTGCTTTGGGCCCAAGGGTTCTGGGACCTGTGCCACATCCCAGCGTTTCATGAGGTATCTTTTACTCCTTGCAGTGTTTTCAAAGGCCCCACAGACCTTGCATTCGAACTGTGGGTGCAAGAAGACAAGATCTCATGGGTCTGCACAACCACAACCAGCTCTACAGTGTCGAGGTTACGATAGATTTTCAAGACTGAGATAAGCTTTGTTTTGGATTAGAGACACAGGCATGTGCCCTAGGAATTTGTAGGATGGCTAAGACTTCTGGCATTCTTTGGATAGCATCTGTTACATAAAAGCCTCAGAAAGAAGATTTGAATGTTCCAAAGGTGGTGATGCTGAGCCAATTGTCAAGACAAGTAAAAGGACATGGGTGTACAGATTCTGTATATGGAAGGAAGAAAACTTGTCACAACATAGGAAGGGATTAATTTACCTGTGAGCATGTCCCAGGCCAGGCTTTCGTGGGTTGTAACATAATTGAGTTGTAGAGGCCAAATCGGTAATATCATAGCCAAAATCTGACCCTCACTGCCCCCTTCCTCCCTGGTTACCCAGACCTTTACTTACCCGGGGATCCTCCTCCTCTGCCTGTGGAATCTTGTGCCCCACAGCTCCCCTATGCTGGTGTTTCTCATTCTGGGTTTGAATGAGTCCATGGGATGGTGGCTGTGAGGAACGACCTGCCCACCGCTTCATCTTCCTGGTATCAGGTGCTTCTCCCTCAGACACTGAGATTTGGATTCCCTGAGTCATAGGGAGAAGAATACATTCATAAGCATGGATAAATGGTATGCCCTTTGGACCATTTTCACATTGTGGTGTTGAGCAAACCCCACAAACACAGAGGGAGATCTGTTTCCCGGAGTGTAATGTTCCCTTCTCACATGTGTCTTCCTCCTCATGTACAGGTACCAGGCCTTACCATCAGACCTTGCCATGGACCTGAACTTTCATAGATGGTTGTTTACTTTAGATATTTAGTGAGTGACTGATTCTGGAGAACATGCTCCTTTCCTTCATAGCACATTGCATTAGAGGCAAGAACAACTGTGTTTCCCCACAAGGATGAAATAATCCTGGTCACAAGACTGAATGTCAGCCCTGTACACACATTCTTGAAAATAGGAACAGACCAGTTTCCCTTTCAAGATATTCATTGCTATATTTAATATCACCGGACATGATTTTCATGAATGAATTGACACAGATCCTGTCTCAGCTTAACTTTGGGACTCAAAGGGGATGGTTTGGGTTCTATTTGGTGCCTTCTGTTAGTTCCCCAGTTTTAGGTACATTTCAATAAATTAGGAATGAATATTTGTGTCCTATGTGTGAACAAATGAGATCATTTGGCTTTAAGTGTCCCTGGGTAATTTGAGGCCTGAAGTGGACATCCAACCCTTACAAAAGACTTAAAGCGTATCCTTCCCTTTTTCTGATCACAATGGGATGAAACTGCAATCAGCAGCAAGGAAAACACTGGAAATTATCGACTATGTCAAAATGGAATGACTCCCGTTTGACAATTTCTGAGACTCTGAAAATTGAGAGGAATGAATTTTACAAATTGCTTCATGGAGAGGAAAATCAAATGGGAGGAAACCAATTTGTGGGCTTACACCAAGAGCCGTGTTGAGCAGTCCTTTACTGAGCTGCCTACTTTGTAGAAAGAAATCAGGAGTCCCAAATTACTGATCTCCTTTGTTCACAGAGAAAGAAGGACGTAAGAAACAGAAAATCAGAGGCAGAAGGAGGTAATAAATGTCACAGCCCAGTGGGAGAGAACACAAAGAAGAGTGATCGATGAAACATTGACTATAATTTACAAAAGATAATTAAATAGCCAGGCACGGTGGCACTGGCATATAATCCCAGCACTTGGGAGGCTGAGACAGGAGGATCATGAGTTCCAAGGCAACCTCAGCAACTTGGCAAGACCATAAGCAACTCATTGAGACCCTGGCTCTAAATAAAATACAAAATTGGGCTGGGGATATCGCTCAGTGGTTGAGTGCCTTGGGTTCAATCCCCGGTTCCAAAAATAGAAAAATAAAAATTGGAGAGGAGAAAATGATTGATCGAGATTGAAAGCCCTAGGAAATAAACTGCAGACCAATCTCCTCACTGAAAATAGATGCGTATTTTTATAGGAAATTTAGCTGCATTCAAAGACATATTTTGTAGATACTACAGTGATCATATTAGATTTTTACCTGGAATGGAAGTTTCATTTGACAAAATAAAATCAGTAAATGTATTTCTGCACAAAATAGACAGCATGTCAAGAATCCCAGGATTATCCCCTTACATGCCCCCAAAACAATAGCCAGAGTCCAGCACCCACTTCTGTTGACAACACCAAAAATTCTAGGGATAAAGTGAACTGACCTCAGCAGCCCAAAGGCTCTATCACACAAACCCAAGGGCAACATCATCCAGAACGGGGAAGACCTGAGAGCATTTTCTCTAAACACAGGAAGAGGACCGGCATTCCCACTTTGCACACTCCTCTTCACCATAATTCTTGAATCTGTAGGCAGGAAAATCAGGCCAAAGATGGAAACTAAGCAGTCTGAGTAGAAACAAATGGGGAAGGAGAACCCAGATTGGCCCTGTTTGCTGAGGACAGGATCCTGTAATGGAGAAGACCCACAAACTCCACCAGAAGACCTATAAAGATCATTAACCAATTAGAAAAGCAGTGGAGACAAGACGAACATGCCCAAATCCATCATGTTTTTATCCAAGATGTATTTTCCTGTCCTCAGTAGAAAGGCACACAATTGAAAATGAAACAGTGCTTAGCCCAGCACTGAAACCTCCCACATACCTTTGACTGCAATCTATTAACATCCCAGCAAGTGCCTGAAGAAGTCCTGAAAAAGGAAACCGACCTGAGTTTGTCCCACTGTCCTGCTCTTTTCTCGGAGAAGGTGGTCAGACAGGTGGCTGCTGCACACACAGCACAGGAGTAGATGCAGCCTGCAGGATGCCAGGGGAAGGACGGGTGGGGGAGGGTCAGTGCCCTGAACATTTATTCTGCCCTGGAGTCAGGTGATCCAAAACGTCAGCTACTGAAACTAACAGAATCCCCCAGGGGCAATACCTGTCAATTGATGACTCACACCTTCCCCTCCCACGACTCTAATTACTGTACCTGACTGGCCAATCATTCTGTCCTACATCCTTGCTGTTTCCCTGGACCGCTTTGTCAATCTTTCTGTGGCAAACCCTTTTTTGGACCATGTTCAAATTCATCAGGTGGAATGACTTTGAGGACTTAGGAAGATGGAAACTGCAAGAAACTCCAAATGCCACTTGAGATTTGATAATTTTGCTTCCTGTGCTCTGAACAATTGTTGTCCTGCCATTCTAACCAAGGAAGCCTTACTTAAAATGAAGGATTTCAATAATTAGATTACATGTTGGATAAACATCCTTATGTTACGAGGGGAGTCAGTCTCTCAGTTTCTAGGGAAGGTTCTAGCGGTTTCTATTTCCCTGTGTGATAGACTGACATATTGGCTGCCTTGGAAATGTTGTAGGCCAGGCTGCATGGGCCATGACTCAGCAGACTCCATTTTACTTTGAGACTCCATCTTACCTAGGAAATTTCTCCCATGGGAGCAAACTGCTTCCGTACCCATCCACAGCATCTTAGCATGACATGCTTGGCAACACAGAATGGCAATTCTTTGATAACAAAAATTGTGCTTTTTCTGATTCTCATTTCTCCTAAGCAATGTACAATGTCAACTGTCATGTCAACAGTGATTTCTGGAGATGTTAGAAAAACTTCTAAATTGCGCCTGAAGAAAGTTCATTTTGGCCCATTTCCCACTTCTGCTAATGATATTAGATCGCAAAAGATTACTTTTTAATTTTAAATCGTAGGAACATACACTTATGTTTGGTATGCTGACTTGGGGTATAAAATCCCCTACAACACTATGGTCGGGGCTGATCTCCCAAGCCCCATTCCTGGGCTGTTGTGTGAGACAGTCAGCCAGCTAATAAAGTTCTCAAATTTGGAATTTTCAGTGGTGATGCGTCTGTTCTTAAGTTGTGCCAAATAATAGTAGGAGGCCACATGGAGATCCGTGCTGCCAGGGTGTTAAGCACCTCTCAGCACTTACCTGGGTGGAGAGAGGCCTCAAAAGCTCTTGCACCTAGGGGAAGGCCTCTGAGAGGAGTTTCTTGCCCGAGGACGCCAAGGTGTGTGGAGTCCTGCCCCACGAGTGAACTCAATTGTCGGAGAGACACCTGTTTCTGTGCCCCAAGGGGCCACCAGTAAGTCTGTTTCCGGTGATTCCATATCTGGGGAAATGAGACTGGCTGGGCACAGCATTACTTTCCAAGTTCCAGACTGTGGCAAGCCGGTGGCCAGGTCCTCATGTCAGGAATCAGGAGTAGCCAATTGTCATTGTCTTTGTAATCTTATCCATTCTGTTCTTGTTCAACTTTTTCAATTATTTTGGCTGCCCTTCATTGAGGACATGGGTCAGTCTCCCTCATTTTCAGCATACACTTCCCTTCAATGCATATTGACAAGTTTCCTGGAATTCCAGAGAGGGGCCACTGACTACATGACCTGATGTGACATCTTTCCTCTCCCTAAATTCTCTGGGGGAGAATGGCCAACGTTCATGATCAGATGGCCCCCTGTGGGTACCACCAAACTTTCTTCTTGAAGACTAAACATCCTTACCAAATGTCTTTTATTTCAATTTAGAGAGAAAATGGTCCATATGTTTTTAACCATGTTCACTAAAGCTTACATTAAAATGTGAACAGTTGCCAACAGCGACTCCCAATTATTTGACTTAGTCCTCCAAAATACCAGGTGGAAATTGGGATGGCTGCCATCCAAGAGACGAGAAAAACTGGTATAGAACAAGACCCCAACCTGAGGGTGCTCTCCCAGGGAGAGCAATGGAAGCAAGCTCCCTTGCTGCCTCTCCTGGAAACCCCTTCAGGGAGCGATGGGGCGTAACCTGGTCTATATTCTCTGAAATCTTTGTATCTCTGGTGAACAGGACCACATCAGGATGGAAGCCACAGAGGCTTTTGAAATTTTATTTTTATGTTCATCATGTTGATGAGGTGAGCCCAGGTTAAACTTTTGACCAGGTGACCCCAGGTAACATTTTTGATCAGACCTAATTTATCCAACTCTAAGGCCTTTTCAATGCTCTGCTTCATTCAGAGGACAGTATGTAAGGGTTAACTCTCAATCTAATGGGTTTTAGAAAATAAGCTACAAGACCTTTCTGTCTTTCTGTTTTATGTGCATGTACACAGTTGTGTTGTAACATCTACATACGATTGGTACCAAAATTGACAGGAGCCCATTAATAAAACTGTAAAGTAAATGTTTCAAAATAGCTTACGTTGACATGACTTGAAATGTTCTGTTTAAAGTTGGCAAACGGATAAAAGAAAGGATGTCTCGAAAGGTTGCTAACTCAACAAGTTTCTCTAGGTAGTCACACAACTGGTGAAATATTACTGTCTATCTCAATATCTAATTTCCATTGTTCCTAGATTTTTCATCAAGAGGGAAGAAATAGTTGGTGCTGTCCAACACATTTCTCTGATATCTTGGTATTCAGAAATGAGTAATTTCGATTTGACATGTATGGGTTTAGTCATGGATGTGTTTGTTGGAGACAGCTGATTGATTTCAAAAGGTAAGACGCTAGTGATTCAATATAACATCAAGTAGTCTTACCTCCTTAAGTTCCCTAGGGTGGCATACTTAAAATATTATTGGTGTTTCCAGAAACTCATGAATCAAAAATGGGGTTTAAAAGTGCTTTTTGTACTTTAATGGGTTTGAAAGGATTTGCACAGCTAAGTACACAAGTAAGAGACTCACCAAGTCATGGGGATAATTTTATTAGGATTACAATGAATTTGAAGGACATGTTTGCCAAGAAAGTAAACAAACTTGATCAGTAAGGCCAAGGAAACCATCCACAATGGTTTCCATTGACATATTGTACAGTTAAGCCCTCCCATCCATGGCCAGGACACTGATTCTAAAGAGAGGTCCCAGTGATCAGCCAGGGTTGCCCTGAATTCAATCATGGGGTGAAGGAGAGTCACTGAACCTCCTACTTACACTATCCTTCAATATACAAATGTGCATATCCATTCCATTTTCCACTCCATGGAAAGTCTACAAAATCCTTCACAGCCTATTTCAGAGGTCACATTGGAAACCCCATCCGAAACTCCCATGATTCAGAGCCAATTTCTGTGTCTGTCCCAGCCCTGTATGGAGTCCGAGTTAGGAGGGCCCACAACGAGGAAATTCCTATGACCCACGTGTACATGCTTCCTGCACCTTTGTGTCCTCATTCCCACAGTTCCCTCCAAGTCACTTGAGGCTAGAAGGTGAGTCTGCCCTGCCATGGAGTGCCTCACTCCTTGTCACTGTCCTCACTGTCCTCAGAGGAGGAGGATACCTGAAGATCCCCATAGAGGCAACTCACAGGCACATTGGAGCTGCATCCCTCAGACTTGTCAAGAAAGGAAGCACTTGCAGCAGGGGCATTGGGCTCTGTAGGGGTGGAGACAGAGGGAGCTGTAATGAACCTGGAGCTCCAACAGTCATGGTGCAGTCTCCTGAAGACCATTCTGAGGGGCTGTCGTGGAACACAGCTGGCTGCTGGAGGACTGAACTTGGAGCAGGGTGGGGCAGGATTCAGGACAGGGCTTCTCCTTGCAGGGTGAAGATCCATCCCGGAACCCTGGGGTGGAGTTTTCCTGGTCACTTGTGGTGTCACTTGGATTGTGAGTCCGCTTCTATCTGGCAGAGATAGCAGAGACATGCAAAGGACAAAGCCTAGACTGCCAGTGCTTCTCTGTGGAGTCAGGCTGGGGCTGGGTCTATGTTTCTTTCGGGCATTCTGACTTCTCTTGGCAGAATCCTGGGCATGTCTCTTGGCTGGGGCCCTGATGCTGGGTGTGGGCACCTGGCCTGCACTCCATGATGTAGGCTGCAGGCAGGGCTGTTTGCTCACATCAGAGCACCTGGCAGTGGATTGGGTACTGAGCACCTGGCTCACACCATGCCTTTTAGAAGCAGGCTGGGCAACATTATGGGAGACACCCTCGGGCTTTCCTTCTGCTCCCTTCACGTTGAGGGCAGTGTTGTGGCAAGACAGCCTTAGTCCCGGCTGGCTGGTGCCAGGGATGGCTACTTCCTGTCCTTTCCTGTGCACAGGAATGGAGTAGAAATCAAGTGCACTTCTTTGGAAGGGTCGTGCTGTAGCAAGGAAGTGTCTCTCTTCAGTGTCCTTGACAGGTGGCTGGCTCTCCGTCACATGGCCCAGGACAGAACTCTTCCAGGTTGTCTGCGTGGGCAGTGACCTGCTGGTGTGCTGGAAGAAAAGACATACATTGTCATGCAAAGCATTCATTAGGATTTGCTCTCTGGCAAGAAACAATGAACACCACATAAAAAGGCAAGGTACTCCAGACACTGACATTCAAATGTAAGGTAATTCATCAGTCACCAGAACTAAACCTTGAGTGGTACCACTAGTAGAACTAGAATTAGTAGGACACCAACTACAATATCAAAGTGATATTTTTCAGGCATCGGGGAAAATACCCCATTCTTCACATTGGGCCTCCTGATTTGAGATGTAAAAGCTATTTCAATTTTCCTTTGGTGTGATGTAGATGGCCAGTGACCCTTTGAGCAGAGTGTGAGGGCTGAGGAGATTCTGAAGCTCAGAGTGTTGGCTGGCCCTCAGCCTGAATACTCCTGCAGAGCACATTCTATCCTTGAAGACATTGGAATAAACGTGCTACATATCTCCTCCCATCCCAAATCAGGAGAAATAGGAAAGGCCTTCCTCATAATACTGGAAAGACCATAGCTGAAATGCACAAACTTGGGTCTCCTAGTCCTTAATGGGCTTTAGAATGTCACTCAGCAACAGGGACATGGAAGAGCAACCAATCCAGTTTACTCAAAGCAGAGAAAAGTGCAAACCACCATGGAGACACTCACCCTGAGATAGGCACTGGATTCTGTCCCTTTCTTCCAATTGGGCTTCTGCCTCCCCTGGGGTCTCCTAGGATATTTCTGTACCAGAGCCTTCCTCTGCTGCTCTTCTTGCCTGTGGATCAAACCAAGGTATTTGCATGGATCCAGAGCAGGAAGAACAGTTTCATGTTCTAGTTCCCTTGGTGTTTGCTGTGATATGGTTTGACTGTTCCTAGGTCTTTTCCAACCCTGATATCACACCCATGGCCGAATTCTAGGCAGACATTCTCATTTCTCACTAAGTCAATTCACAAGGGCTCAGTGCATTTCTGACTGTCACAGTCTTGTTTCTGAAGGGCACTGTACCCTCTCCCTTACTTAATGCTTGGGAGATGTGTGAGCTCCTGGGTGTGGATTGGTGTTGTGATGTCCTTGATTCTTTCTCTCCACTTACGCTTTCTTTGGACAAGGCTGTGGTCATTGTGTGGAAAAGGAGGGACATCACCAGTTTGACTTTAATGCTCAGGGCTTGGATGCCACCTACCCCATCACTCACCTTTTTCTCTTGTCCTTCTGTCTCTCGGGCTGCTTAAAGCTTCCTGTGTCATGGGGATTCTCAGGCTACCTTGTTGCCTGGTTCTCCTTCTCCTGCTTTTTGCCCAAGGGTTCTGAGATCTGTGCCCCATCTCAGCACTTCATGGGGCATCTTCTACTCCTTGCAGTGTGTCCAAAGGTCCCACACTCCTTGCATTTCAACTGTGGGTGCAAGAAGACAAGTTCTCATGGGTCTGCACACCCACAACCAGCTCTACAGTGTGGAGGTTACGATAGATTTTCCAGACTGTTTTAAGTTTGTTTTAGATTAGTGACTCGGGCCTGTGCACTAGGAATTTGTAGGATGGCTAAGACTTCTGGCATTCTTTGGAGAGCAGCTGTTACATAAAAGCCTCAGAAAGTAGATTTGAATGTTCCAAAGGTGGTGATGCTGAGTCAATTGTCAAGACAAGTAAAAGGATGTGGGTGTACAGATTCTGTATATGGAAGGAAGATATCTTATCACAACATAGGAAGGGGCTAATTTACCTGTGAGCATGTCCCAGGCCAGGCTTTTGTGGGTTGTAACAGAATTGAGTTGTAGAGGCCAAATCGGTAATATCATACCCAAAATCTGACCCACGCTGCCCCCTCTCTACCCGGTTACCAAGACCTTCACGTACCCTGGGATCCTCCTCCTCTGCCTGGGTAATCTTGTGCCCCACAGCTCCCCTATGCTGCTGTTTCTCATTCTGGGTTTGAATGAGTCCATGGGATGGTGGCTGTGAGGAATGACCTGCCCACCACTTCATCCTCCTGGTGTCAGTTGCTTCTCCCTCAGAGGCTGAGATTTGGATTTCCTGAGTCATAGAGAGAAGAATACATTCATAAGCATGGATAAATGGTATGCCCTTTGGACCTTTTTCACATTGTGGTGTTGAGCAAACCCCACAACCACAGAGGGAGATCTGTTTCCCGGAGTGTGATGTTCCCTTCTCACATGCGTCTTCCTCCTCAGGTACAGGTCCCTGGCCCTAGCATCAGACCTTGCTATGGAGCTGACCTATCATAGATGGTTGCTTAGTTCAGATTTGTAGTGAGTGACTGATTCTGGAGAACGTGCTCCTTTCCTTCATAACACAGTGCATTAGAGGCAAGAACAACTGTGTTTCCCCACAAGGATGAAATAATCCTGGTCACAAGAAAGACTGAATGTCAGCCCTGTACACACATTCTTGAAAATTAGGAACAGAGCAGTTTCCCTTTCAAGATATTCATTGGTATAATTAATATCACCGGACATGATTTTCATGAATGAATTGACACAGATCCTGTCTCAGCTTACCTTTGGGACTCAAAGGGGATGGTGTGGATTCTATTTGGTGCCTTCTATTAGTTCCCCAGTTTTAATTACATTTTAAAAAATTAGGAATGCATATGTGTGTCCTATGGGTAAACAAATGAGATAATTTGGGTTTAAGTGTCCCTGGGTAATTTGAGGCCTGACATGGACATCCAACCCTTACAAAATACTTAGAAGCATATCCTTCACCTTTTCTGATCACAATGGGATGAAACTGCAATCAGCAGCAAGGAAAA
>JAJEJO010049303.1:0-11353 GCA_020662805.1 Glaucomys volans
ACCCATCCATCCATCCACCATCCATCCATCCACCCATCTATTCCTTCCATCCATCCGCCCATCCACCTGTCATGGTTTGGACACGAGGTGTCCCCCAGAGGTGTTAAGGCAGGAATGTTCAGGTGCAGTGCCTGGGTTGTGAGAGCCGTGACCTCATCAGTCCATCCTAGTGTGGATGGATGGAATGGTGGGAACTGTAGGCAGAGGGCGTGGCTAGAGGATGGGGGTCCCTGGGGGCGCAGCCTGGAAGGTGCCTCTTCCTTGCAGCCCATTTCCCTCTTTCCTCTCTCTGCTTCCTGACCCTGACCTTGAGCTGAGCAGCCTTCCTCCACTGGGTCTTTCCGTCATGATGTTCAGCCTCATCTTGAGCCTAAGCAATGGAACTGGCCGTCTATGAATGAGTCTTCTGAAACTGTGAGTCCCAAATAGTTACCCTCCTCTAAGTGGCTCTTGTAGGGTATTTTGGTCACAATGGTGATAAAGCTGACTATCTATCTATCTATCTATCCATCCATCCATCCATCCATCCATCCATCCATCCAACTGTGCATCCATCCATCCAACTGTGCATCCATCCAACTGTCCATCCATCATCTATCTCTGGGGACTGAACCCCCAGGCACTCTACCACTGAGCTACTTCCCCAGCCCTCTGTAAAATTTTTGAGACAGGGTCTCACTAAGTTGTGGAGGCTGGCCTCAAACCTGCGATCCTTCTGCTTCAGCCTCCTGAGTAGCTGGGATTACAGGTGTGCACCACCACACCCAACTCCATTGCTTTAAAGCACTGACCCCAAACCAGCACTTATAGACAGCACCCTGAAAAGCTACGACACTAAGGCACTTAGAAGAATGTCCTACACGTGGACACTCATTTCCATTAATATTCAATATTCCCAGGACATGCCACGTCCTGTGCAGCCTCTGGGCCTTAGCCTTCTGTCCCCAGTGCCTTGCTTGCCACCTGGGGAAACCTCACCTTCAAGAGCAGCCACTGTGGATCTTCCAGCCCACCTTGGAAGGAAGCCATTGCCCCATCTTATCACCATAACCCTTCCTCTTTAGCGTGTCACCAAGGGCCTTGCTATATTCTTTTTTTTTTTTTTTTTTGGTATCAGGGACTGAACCTAGGGGTGCTTCACCCATGAGCCACATCCCCAGCCCTTTTTATATTTTATTTAAAGACAGGGTCTCACTGAGTTGCTTAGGGTTTTGCTAAGTTGCTGAGGCTGGCCTCCAGCTTGCAATCCTCTGGCCTCAGCCTCCCCAGCTCCTGGGATTGTAAGTGTGTGCACCACCATGCCTGGCATAACTGGGATCTTCATAAGGGGAGACGAGGACACAGCCACACAGAGGGAGAACATGCAAAGACACAGAGCAGTGGCATCCAACAAGCCAGGCAGAGAGGTCCCAGAAAGAAATCTCGACCTTGGACTGTGGCCTCCAGAACTATGATTGACAAATGCCTCTAGTTCAAGCCCCAGCTCGTGGTGATCTTAGGGCGGCCAACTGACCAATACACCCCCAAACCCTATGAGCTTGTGAGAACAGGGGTTATGCAAGCTGGGGCTCACGGAAGTCTTTCTAGAAACTAGCAGAGAGGACTCGTAACAGGGACTCAGGAACATGGCTGAATAGATGGACGATCGGTCGTGAACTCCCTGAAGACAGGGGTGTGTGTTATTTAAGCCCAGAAACCAACACCCATCTGACGCCAGAAAAAACACCAGCGGTATAGGTGAGCAGACTCTTGGTGAAGAAGGGCTGGCTGGCCGGGCGTGGTGGTGCAGGCCTGTCATCCCAGCAGCTCAGGAGGCTGAGGCAGGAGGATCCAAGTTGGAGGCCAGCCTCAGCAACTTAGCAAGGCCCTAAGCAACTCAGCGAGACCCTGTCTCTAAATAAAACATACAAAGGGCTGGGGGTGTGGCTCAGTGGTTAAGCACCCCTGGGTTCAGTCCCTGGGACCAAAAGAAAAAAGAAAAAGAGCCCTCTCCCGGCTCCTCCCAGTTTGGAGTCCGCAGCTCCAGCCCGGGAAGTCTCCACTCCAGCTTCCCCGTCACCTGGCACTGGGTGGCTCCGGCTCTGTGGAGATTCCTTCCCAATTAGGACACTTCAAAAAAGGCTAGAAGGGAGGCCCCGCCAGGGAGAGAGGGGGACGGAGGCCCGGCTGAGGTGGAGGAGGCTGAGCGGCGATGTTTAATGAAGAGCTTCGCAGCCCCGCGCAGGAAGCAGACAGCCATAAAGGCGGCTGCCCCCAGGAGGAATGTGACCTCCAGGCGCGGAGCGTCCCTGCAGCCCTTCCCGCCACCCCCGCGCGGGCGCTGGGGAACGGCCCCCAGACTGCTCGGAGTCCGCCTGGGTGGAGGAAGGGCCCAGGGGGCCGGCAGGCTCCTCTCAAGTCCCAGGAAGGACAGAGGTGGCCTCCTTCCCCCGACGGGCCGCTGGGGCACAGCCAGGGATCCCTGGGGACTGGTCCAGGCGAGGAGGAAGGCCCCTGGGACCTGAGGCCTGGACGCTCCCGCCCCTGAGCCCAGCGACAACTCTGCCTCCCCCACTCCCACCCCAGTTCAGAGGCTCAGGGGCGCAGTCTCGCAGAAGGAAGAAAGGCCAGAGAGGCAGGGCCGCTGTTGACCCCTGCCCCTGCAGGGGAGGGCGCGCCATCGGTGGCCCTCTGGAGCTGGGAAAGTTCAGGGAGCACAGGTCCCCGGACGTCACCTGCTGGGAGGCCCCGGGTTCCTGCTTCTGCTGGAGACAGGGCTCGGCCCTATCTGGAGGACTTTGGCCCAGGAAGCTCCAAACCAACTCCCACAACTCAACCAAAGCTCCCCGCTCCGAGCCCGTGGCCTCTGAGCCCGTGACCTCCAAGCCCGTGGCCTCCGAGCCTGTGACTTCCAAACCTGAGTCCTGGGGTCACGAGGACGATAATCACGTGTCTGAGGAACCAGGGTCGCTGGTTCCAATGCTTCCGCTTGCTCTGTTTGTGGTTGTTACCATTTTTGGAGTTGGATCTCACTATGTTGCCCAGGATGGCCTTCAACGCTGAGGCCTAAGCAATCCTTTCACCCCAGCCTCTAGAGTGTTAGATGACTGGCAAATACCACCACGTCTGGGGTTTTGACGCACGTTTAAAAATTTTCATAGTACAAACTTCATGTTGGGGGATAAAAAAGCGGGATTGCTGAGTGCAGTGTCGCACGCATGTCATCCCAGAAGCTGGGGAAGCTGAGGCAGGAGGATGGCAAGTTGGAGGACGACCCCAGCAACTCAGTGAGACCCTGTCTGTAAACAAAAAGGGCTGGGGATACGGCTCAGTGGGTTCAGTCCCTGGCACCAAAAATAGAAAAAGATCGGGGCTCAGGGCACGTTCATGCGAACACACCCTTGGGTCCCTCCTGCGCTGTCCTCCAGGACAGCGAGGTCCCTCCTGGAGCCGGGGCCCCGGTGTTCTCCTGCCACGACCCCCAGCCCTCAAACACTCGCCGAGCCCCCGTCACCTCAGGCCTGCCCACCTGTGATGGGAGGTCCTTCCCTCCCTCGGGGCCAGGCCTCCACTCTGCTGGAGTCCCTGTCCAGCAGCCCCTCGGCCACCCCGCACACAGCATGAGCTCGCTCCACGTCCCATCCCGGGCACCAGCCGACGCCCGGAGCAGAGCAGACAGCCACGGGAGGCAGGTCAGCAGGCACGAGGGACCCAGCCCTCCTGGGGGAGGCCCTGCTGGAACCCTGCCGGGCGCCATGGAGGGCCCACACTGGGGACTTCCCTCGCTTCCTTCCTCCAGTGTCCCCGAAGACCAATATGGCCGGCGACAAGCAAGAGCGCAGCAAACAGTGCTGGCGGGGATGTGGGGAGAAGGTCCTCGTCCACGGCTGCTGGGACTGCAGGTTGCGGCAGCCACTCTGGAGAGCAGGCTGGAGAGTCCCCAGAGAACAGGACCCACCATTTGACCCAGCCATCCCACTGCTCGGTTACACCCAAAGGATCACAATCAGCACACTACAGTGACACAGCCACCACCCCGTGACAGCAGCTCAACCACAACAGCTAAGCTGTGGAACCAACCCAGGTGCCTTCAACAGGGGAATGGATGAAGAAAAGGTGGTACATACACACAATGGAATATTACTCAGCCTTAAAGAATGACATGATGGCATTTGCTGGGAGATGGATGGATCTGGAGACTCTCACGCTAAGTAAAATTAGACAATCCCAAAAACCAAAGGCCAAACGTTCTCTCTGATGTGTGGAGGCTAGTTCACAATAAGGGGGAGCAGAACAGAGGTTCACTGGATGAGACAAAGGGGATGAAGGGCAGGGAGGGGATGGGATGGGAAAGACAGTGGAATGGAGGGGACAGAGCTTTCCTGTTCACATGTGAACACATGACCCGGGACACTCCACATCACGTCCCACCACACGGATGGGAGTCACACTCCATGTGTGTGACGTGTCAGAGTGCACGCTGCCGTCATGGACAGCTAAGGACAAATAAAAAAATGTAAAAGAGGAAAAGGTCACCACGGCCGCCCCCCCCACACAGAGAAGCTGCTGAGGTCAAGGGTGCAGTGGGAACTTGAACTCTGACCTTGGCCTTGCTCAGACCAGATCTCGACCACAGGCCCCAGCTCCTAGGCAACCGCGGTGGCGTCCCCGTCAGGTGGCTGCTGCCCGGCCATCAGGGGCGCCGAGCCGCGCCCTCCCCGCAGCCCACCTGCCCCTGCCCCGCCCCTGAGCAGGAGGGAAGGGCCCACTCACCAGGGATGTGCACCTTGAACTTGCCGCTCTGGCCGAAGGCGCTGTCGATGACGCCCAGCTCCCCGGTGGACAGCTGCACCTTGAGCCCCACGAAGAGCTGGATGTTGGTCTCCTTCTTGAAAAGGGAGCGGCCGATCACGCTGTGGTCATCCATCACCTGTCCCAACAGCGGCCAGAGAGGTCAGGAGAGGGGACACAGAGCCACCGGGGCCCTCCAGGAGCCCTGAGGGTGGCAGGTGCTGCACCCACCCTCCAGGCCATGACAAGCACCCAGCAACCCCAGCTGCAGGCTGTCCCGGCACTGCCCTGGTCACTCCGACACAGGCCTGCTGCGGGCAGGCATCCACGCTGCAGCTCCCAAGGCAACCCTGGGAAGTGGACTGCAGGTATGGCGCGATCAAGTCACCTGTCCGGGGCCACCCAGCCTCCCTGCTGGCTCTTTAAAAAAATTTATGATCATTATTCGTTGGTACAGGGACTGATCCCTGGGGTGCTAACCCCTGAGCCCCAGCCCAGCCCTTTTTATATGTCATTTAGAGACAGGGTCTCACGGAGTTGCTCAGGTTCTAAGTTGCTGAGGCTGGCCTCCAACTTGTGATCCTCCTGCCTCAGCCTCCTGAGCTGCTGGGATGACAGGCGTGCACCTCCATGCCTGGCTAGACAGAGGTTTTGAAGACCAAGTTCAAGTTCATGCCACCTCCACTCACCCAGGAATCCACTGGGTTTCCTGTGGCCTAGAGTGGCACTTCCCCCCACTTCAGACCATCTTCCTGGTCCTGACTGCATGCACACAGCCTAGATCCACTGAGCAAAATTGTTCTAGAACCTTCCAGACGTTGGCTGTGAGAGGAGCATTCCCTCACCAGCACGAGAAGCCGCCTGTGCCGTCTGCCACGGGAGCAGGCGAGCAGGAGCAGGACCACAGAGGCGACAGGGCCGTGTCCCTGTCCCAGCACAGGCTCAGCAGGCGGCCGGGGTCACGAAGTGAGAAGGGACGGGGTCTGTGCGCCGGGGGGGCAGCGTGTGCGGGATCGACCCCGAGGGGCAGCGCCGGGGGACGGGCACCGGAGCTCTGGTGAGCAGCTCAGGAGGACGTGGGCTGCCCCTGCCCCTGCCCCTGGGCGTGTCCGAGCGCGTGGCCTGGGCGAGTCCTGAGGCCGCCCGTGCGTGAGGGCAGCCCCCGCCGTCCCCCCAGGTGTGGCCCAGCTCCCCCAGGCTGGGCTCCCCTGGCTTCAGGAGCGCCAAGGTGTCGCCAAGGCCCAGATGGATCGTTCTCATGAGCAGAAACCATCAGTCTGCCCGGAACCTTCCGGAAACATGTCCTGATGGGATCCCTCCTCCCCTGGTGACCGACGGATGGGGCACAAGCAGTGACAGGAACAGGGGTCCCCAGCTGCTCCCTGATGCCTCGCAAGCCTCCCTCGCGGGGACTTGGCTCCGGGAGCGACCCCAGGCCCCAGGCCACCGTCACCTGGTGGGCGGGTCTGCACAGCCCTCCTGCCCGCAGCGCCACTCTGCCCTGGTGTCCGGAGGCTTCTCTGAGCAGCCTGAGGACAGGAAGCACTTCCGATGGCGCGGGAAGGACCCAGGACGACAGGACGACACCCCTCCTAGGTGGCATGAGACGGCCCTGCTGCCGCCCAGGCTTTGTCCACCTCCTCCTCAGTGACGCGGGCTGTTCCCAGGCGTCCAAGGCCCTGTCCCCACGTCCTCCTGGAGGCAAGCGCCTGCTCACGCTCTGCTGTCCCCTGGCTCCCTCTGGTCATTGACCTGAACTGACCTGCTGGTTCCAGACTGGCCGTCCACGTGCCCTGAACTGAGGGCGTTCGGTGCCCCCTCCTGCCCCAGCTCAGTGCCCGTGCCCTGGGCCGCCGGTCTCAGGAGGAAGGGAGTGCCAGGCCCCTGACCCCTCTGCCTGGCACTGGGGGTCCGCAGAGCCGTCCTCCCACCCTGTCCGCAGGGGGGTCTCTTCTGAGAATCTAGACAAGATCTGCGCTGCTTCCTTCAAAGTCTAGGAGCCCAAACGGGGCTGGGGACGTAGCTCAGCGGGTGGAGCCCTGCCTCGCAGGCACAGGCCCTGGGCTCAACCCCAGCACCAAAAAGAAAAAAAAGTTTAGGAGCACAACGGAAATTCCAGCCAAGCCCGCCAGGGCCGCAAAGCGAGACCCCAAAAGCGTCAAGAGTGACGCGGCCACATCAGTGTTCACGGCAGCTCAACTCACAGGAGCTGAACTACGGAGACAGCTGGGTGCCCTTCAGCAGAGGAAGGGACACACACACCATGGAATATTACTCAGCCACGGAGAGGAACGGAGTCATGGCGTCAGCAGGTGAACGGATGGGACTGCAGAATCCCGCCGGGGAGAGAAGCCAATCCCAGGAAACCAAAGGCCGCGTGTTCCCTGATCTGCAGATGCTGATTCATAATAAGGGGGTTCTTGGGAAGAAGAGGGTGCTCTGCATCAGGCAGAGGGAGCGAAGCGGGGAGGGCAGGGGTGGGAAGGACAGGAGAATGAGGGGGACATCAGGACCCTCCGTGCATGTGACGGCAGGACACTGTGATCCTACATCACCTCCAACCTCAAGAGTGAGAGGCTGTCTCCATCCGCGTGGGGTGATGTCACGTGGAGCTCATCAGAAGGACACAGTGGCCGTGGGCGTCGCCCCGTCCTGCCAGGGCTGAGCAGAGGGCCCCAGGCTGTGTCCTGCTGAGCTCAAGCCCTCCCTCCAGCACCTCAGTGGCCAAGAAGAGAGGAAGGCAGGGGGCTGTCACCGACGCGGCCCTGCTTTCTGCCCGGGGACGTCCAGGAAGCCGGCGAGCGGGGCTCTCTGGAAAGCCCGCCTGGGGCGCCTGCGAACCGGCACCCAGACCGAGCGGGCGAGGCAGGCACGCGCTGGGTGCCAGCCTCCCACCAGCCTGAGGGTGGCCGCCCGCCCCACACGCCCAGCAGAAGACCGCAGTCCGAGACCCCTGGGGGACAGACGCCGGGAGCGGCCACCCGTGTGGCCCCGCTGGACCCGACAGAGCAGGCAGCCCCTCCGCCCTTGTCCTCTCTGACCTTCGTCCATCTTGCCTGGCAGGGACTTGTCCCTGTCCTCCACGGTCGCATTCCCACCACCGCTACTGCTCCTCAAGTGCGCGAGGGAGGCTGAATGAGCGTGGCTCTTGGCCACCTCAGTGCCCAGTCCTGCCTGGGGTCTCCCCTTATGAGCAGCCTCGCTGACACGTGGCTGACACGTGGAAGACGCTCACACTGAGACGGATCATGGGGTGGGTTTAGACGTCTGATGCTCAGGGCCTCGATAAGTGGCAGAGGCTGGCCTCCAACTTGCGGTCCTCCTGCCTCAGCCTCCCAAGCCACCGCAATTAGACCACACTCAGCAGGCCTCTCCTGTTCTGAGAGCCAGGACATCTGGTCTTACCCCTGACAGATGCCTTGGCTGTCCCCCTCACCGGATGGAGAGTTGAGGAAAAGGGTCCTCTTCTTTTTTATGTGCCCTTCTTAGCTGTCCAGGACGGCAGCGTGCACTCTGACACACCACACACACGGAGTGTGACTCCCCATCCCTGAGGTGGGACATGACTGGCGTTTCCCTGGTCGTGTGTTCACATATGAACAGGAAAGTTCTGTCCCCTCCATTCCACTGTCTTTCCCATCCCACCCCCTCCCTGCCCCTCACCCCTTTCCGTCTCATCCAGGGAACTTGTGCTCTCCTCCCTCTTGCGGGTGAGCGTCCATTAACATACGCTGGAGAAGGACAGCCTCTCACAAATGGTGCTGGGAGAACCGGAAATCCATATGCAGCGAAATGAAACTAAACCCATATCTCTCCCCCTGCACAAAACTCAGGTCACAGTGGATCAAGGACCCAGGCACTAGAACAGACCCTGCGCCTAATGGATCTTCACCGTGTCGGCTGAGGAACCCACGACCCCAAAGCACAGGAAGCAAAACCAAGAACCAATAATGGGATGCATTCAAACTAAAAGCTTCTTCAGCAAAGAAAACAAGCAATAAGTGAAGAGCCTACAGAGTGACCTCCAGGATAAGCAGAGAACTCACAGACTGAACACCACACGAGCATATCACCCGTCAACAAAGGGGCTAAGGAACTGAACGGGCTTCACTTCTCAGAAGAAGAAATATAAATGGTCAACAAATAAATGAAAACGTGCTCAACATCTCTAGCAATTAGAGAAATGCAAATCAAGACCACACTGAGAGCCAGGCGTGGTGGCGCACGCCTGTCATCCTAGCAGCTCCAGAGGCTGAGGCAGGAGGATTGCGAGATGGAGGCCAGCCTCGGCAACTTGGTGAGGCCCTGAGTAACTCAGTGAGACCCTGTCTCTAAATAAAATCTAAAAAGGGCTGGGATGTGGCTCGGTGGGTGAGCACCCTGAGTCATTAAATCCCTGGTCACCACTCCTCCCCCCGGAAACCCACCCTGAGGAAAGGGGTTCTCTCTGTGTGCCCGGCCTCTCTGAACCCTGATCGGCCGTGGGTTCTCATAAATACACTTATTGAGAGACTTACGGGACAATCACACGTGTCCGTGCCCAGTCCTGGGTGAGAGGAGGAGAGATGGGAAGGGAAGGTGGCCCTTGGTTCCCTGAGGGTGAGGCTCAGTCCTTGTGTGGTTTGTCTGGGGGACAGAGCTCCCCAGGAGTCAGCCACTGCCTCACTCCTTCGTGCCTTTCTGGAAGAACAGAGAGAAGTCCCTGGGGTCTCAGTGGATCTCTGGACCTGCGGGACGGGCTTCCCAGCCTCCTCTCCTCCGCCCCCTCCTTTCTTTGGGTTATAAAATATGAATTTAAAGAAGCCGAATGCAGAGGCAGAGAGGCCGTCTCCCCCAGGGCCTCCTGCGAAACAGCCTCGGCTTATTGACTTCAGGGAACTTCAAACGGCTCGGGGCTTTAGTGCCAGACCGCGACGACCCCAAGCCAGTTCTAGCGCTATGTAAACAAAGGATGAGGGCGGGAGGCCGGCCCCGCCCGCTGACTGATGCTCCCATCTGACCCCGCGCCCATGCTGCCACCCTGCTTCTGGAAGCACGTGGGACAAGGGAGCAGCGAGGGCTCCTCGGGGGGCGGGGGGAGCAGAGGGGTCGGGCGGGCTCTGCACCGGGCCACCTGCCCTGCCCTGCCCTGCAGAGGACAGAGGGCTGTGTCCTCAGCCTGTCGCAGGCGAGGCCCCTGGCACTCTTCAGCCCTTCGGAAAGCCCCACTAGGATCCGGAGACTCAGCCAAGCGAAGGGCGTAGCCGAGTCACACGGAGGCTGTGGAAGCACCACTGTTTTTGGTCCCGGGGACTGAGCCCAGGCGAGCTCGTCCCCTGAGCCGCAGCCCAGCCCTTGTTATATTTTACTGAGAGACAGAGTCTTGCTGAGTTGCTTAGGGCCTCGCTAAGTTGCAGAGGCTGGCCTCCAACTGGTGACCCTCCAGCCTCAGCCTCCTGAGTCGCTGGGATTCCAGGAGTGTGCCACCACGTCCGGCTACGCCAGGTTGTTCTAGGGCCAAGGTGGTAAGCTGCGGTTTGGTGAACCCCAAATACTCATTTCCAGTATGGTGTCCACATTTGGAAAACATGGGTACACAGAGACAAGAACGAAGAAGAGAAAAGGCTGAGAGGATGCAAGTCGGAGAGAGGGACGAGGCTCAGCTACACGGGAAGGCTCTGAGCAAACGAACCCTCATCCATTATGGCTCCCAGGATTTCACCCAGGCAGGAGCAGCATCCTGGGGGAGAAGCGTGCAGCTTGCATGGTGGGTCTGGGCTCTGCAGCCAGACCCCCTGCGTTCACAAGCCAGGCTGGAGCTGGGCAGTGCTGCATGTGTGTCATCTCAGGAAGCTGAGGCAGGAGGACTGAAAGTTGGAGGCCAGCCTCAGCAACTCAGCAAAGCCCCAAGCAACTCAGTGAGACCCTGTCTCCAAATAGAATATAAAAAGGGCTGGGGGTGTGGCTCAGTGGTGGAGGGCCCCTGGGCTCAATCCCTGGTACCAAAAAAAAACCCCCAAAAAAACGAAGCTGGGACTGGGCCAGTGGCCGACCTCAGTGAGTGTCAGCGTCCCCGTCCAGAGCAGAGCCAGACCCCTGAGGGTTTAAATGGAGGACAGGCCTGGCGGGGCCTCCATCCCTCGGGGTCTCCCAGCCACACCATGCGCGGGGCCACGGGGTCAGGTGCAGGGCCAGCCCAGCCTGCTGGAGGCCACCGGCAGCTCAGTGAGGTCGCTGCTGATGGCCGGCACTGCCCCTCCAGCTGGCGGCCACGGCGCAGGCCACGAGCCCATCTCAGCAGCAGGAGCCGTGTGCAGGGCCGCCCGTCCCAGAGGCAGGAGCGGGCCTCGGGGCCTTGCTGCCTCCCTGCCCACCCTCCAGGGAGGCCGTGCGTTGGAGGGAGTGGGCTCTGGAGCAGGGCAGCAGCGAGGCCTGCGCGTCTGCACAGCTTTGGGACGACCAGGTTGACACCAGTCCTGGGTGTCAGGTGAGAACCAGGGGCAGGGTGCGGCTGTATTCTGTCCTACTGACCCCAGAGTGAGTGACTGTGGGGGGGGAGGGGGAGGGGGAGGGAGAGGAGGGGGAGGATGAGGAGGAGGAGGAG
>JAJEJO010049304.1:0-30935 GCA_020662805.1 Glaucomys volans
CATCAAATCTGAAGGTAAGTTTTGCTGGATATAAGATTCTTGGTTGGCATCCGTTTTCTTTCAGAGTTTGAAATATGTTGTTCCAGGCCCTTCTTGCTTTTAGGGTCTGGGCTGAGAAATCTGCTGATATCCGTATTGGTTTCCCCCTATAGGTAATCTGCTGCTTTTCTCTCACAGCCTTTAAAATTCTATCTTTGTTTTGTTTGATAGGTATTTTCATTATAATGTGCCTTGGTGTGGATCTGTTGAAATTCTGTGCGTTTGGTGTCCTATAGGCCTCTTGTAATTGATTTTCCATCTCATTCATCATATTTGGGAAATTTTCTGATATTATTTCATTGAACTGATTATTCATACCCTTTGTTTGTATCTCTCTGCCTTCCTCAATCCCAATTACTCTTCAATTTGGTCTTTTCATGATGTCCCATTTTTCTTGGAGCTTTTGTTCATGATTCCTAACCATCTTCTCTGTTTGTTCGACTTGTTTTCAAGATTAAATATTTTGTCTTCATTGTCTGAGGTTCTGTCTTCCAAGTGATCTATTCTGTTAATTATGCTTTCAATTGAGTTTTTAACTTGGTTGATTATTTCCTTCATTTCCTTGTTTCCTTCAAGGATTTCCGTTTGTTTTTTTTCTCAGAACTTCTCTCTCTTTATTGAAATGATTTTTTGCTTCCTACAATTGCTCTATTTGCTGATTATTCATAGCCTGAATCTGCTCTCTCGTCCCCTCATTCTCTTCTTGGATCACTTTAATTATGAACATTCTGAACTCCATTTCTGTCATTCCTTCTACCATGCTGTCTTTGGGTTCTCTTGATGTATCATCTAGGTTTGTTTGGGACACTTTCTTCCTGTGTTTTCTCATGCTGCTCATGTATCTTCCTCTCTAGTAGTGCAAATCAGAGGGATTACAATTTCCTTGTAAAGAGTTAGGGCATCCCTGCAGATTTCCAGTAACTCACCAGATATTTGAGAGGTGCTTGATCAAGTGGTGACCCAAGATATCTGCTGTCTCACTACCTCCAGGTTGGGAATGATCAATGCTTCTGGGCAGAGGCAACCAGGAGATGCAGCACCGTGGCCCTGCCAGAAGGCCTGAGCTTAGGTCCGAGGGCTCAGACAGCTGAAGATGGCGTCTCTCTACCAGGGAAGCTGCAGAATGACGCCCAAGGGCCCAAATTCCCCCCTGGAGCCGGCAAGGATCTCCGCTCCTGGGCAGATCTCACCTGGAGCGGCAGCACTGTGTCCCCGCAGGAAGGGCTGAGCTTAGGTCTGAGGGCTCAGACAGCTGAAGATGGTGTCTCTCTGCCAGGGAAGCTGTAGAATGGCGCCGCTGGGCACAAATTCCCCACTGGAGCCGGTAAGCAGCTCTGCTCCTGCCAGATTTCACCTGGAGCTGCAGCACCGTGTCCCCGTGGGAAGGGCTGAGCTTAGCTCAGAGGGCTCAGGAGCTGGCTGGTGCTGGAGCCTGGCCAGTGACTCTGAATCCGCTTCTGGCGACCCACAGTCACTTGCTGGCTGGCGCAGGCCCAGGTTGGTGACTCCAAAGCAGCTTCTGGGTCCGGCACTCCCCACAATTCTATTCTTAATCACTATAAACTGTGCAAACCCTAAACTGGTAAACTGGGGAGAAGTGGAAGTGATAGAAGTGGAGAGATGTGGGGAGAACATGAATACAGTGGAATAATACTTAGCACTAACACAAAACACTAACGATCAGCATCACACGGATGAATCTCAATTTCAATGAGGACACCTAGCTTCAGATGGGAACACACTGGATGATTTGTAAATAATAATAAAAAGATGGGATTGCTTATTACTTCTCTCACAATGTCAATTATCAAAAAGTAAAGAGATATCAAGTTGCTATTGAGTATGTGGAGAATGCACTCTTTAACATTGTTGGTATGAATGCAAAACTGTAACCAGTCTGCATAATTATATTCTCAAAAATAAAAAAAAAATAGAACTAATATTTTATTCAGTAATATCTCTGTTGGATCAATTGCCAAAGGAGTTCAACAGGTACTTCTTAGAGATATCTGCATTCCCATGTTCACTGCCATAATATGGAATCAACCTATGTTTCCATCAATGGACCAGTCAGTAAAGAAAATGTGCTGTGCATACAGAATGGGATATTATTAATGTTGAGTAAACTGACTAAATGAAATAAGCCAGACTTGGAAAGATAAATAATGTATGATCTTACTATTATGTAGAAACTGAAATAGTTGAATGAATAGAAACAAGCAGACTTATTACCAGGAACAGAGGGGTGGATGAAATAAGGTGAACTAGAAGAAGTAATTTTTTTTAAAAAAAGCACATTAGATAATAGAGTAATCCAGAGATGTGATGTACTGCATGAACATTACAGCAAATAATATGTTATTGCACAAGGAACATTTTGCTGAGAGAATATCGTAGCTGTTATACCCACCTACACAGACTCATACTACACATTCCTACTACACATACACACACACACACTCACACACACATACTCTCACTCACACACCGAACATATCTATGTAAAGAGATGGACTGGCTCTTTTTATTTTACTATAAAAAGCATTTCATTAAGTGTATGTACATCAAAATATATGCTATACAGCTTAAGTCTATACCATAATAATGGATTTTAGGAAATTAAAAAGGCATAACTGTGGCAACAAACAAAACAGATTGGTGGTTGCCTGAGTCAGGGTGTAATGTGTGGTTGATGAGATCACACAGCAAAATTTGTGAGTTTTAATTTTTTACACTTAAGTTATAACATAACTTAAAATTTAAAAATTAAAAGTTATAAGGCATTCATAAAATGATAGGACATCCCCTAATGCCATCGTTGTTTTTGACAATTCACAAAAATCATGTACGTTCTCCAACTCTCCTCAAAACTAACCACCTCTCCAGATGCTACCCCTCTTACATTGCTCACTTTACAGCTTTGTCATATGGACAAGTGACTTGGCTACTGTCATCCTGTTTCCTTGATTGCAAATGGTATAACTGATCATGATTACATGGTAGTACCAGAAAAGTGTTTGAGATACACCAGCAATTGAACAAATCATGAACCTTTAAGTTCTCTGACCACTATTTCCTGTATGTATATCCTATTGGTATACTTCGTATCTTATGTGTTCCCCAAAGTTCCTTATTAAAAAAAGGCTTGATCCCCAGTTTGGTATCATTGTGAGATAATACAACATTTCAAAGATGTGTCACTGGGAGATATTCCAGTCATTGGTACCATGCCCTTAAAGGGGATACAAGATCCCAACCCATCCTTCTTTCTCTTTTTCTCTTTCTGAAAGTGATGAGAGTGGTTTTGCTGAGTCACATGCATATGCTCTGATGTGCTCATTACCACAGACACTCAGAACAGGGCCTTGCAATAGTGGATCAAATTCTCTAACACCATGAGTCAAATCTTTTCTCATTAAGTCCACATCTCAGCCATTTGTGACTCAGGGTCAGCATAGGATAAAAGTTGACTTTGAAAGGCATCACAGTGATATACCACAAATAATAACCTATGAAGTAGTGGAACTATTAAAACAATACACTACAATTATAATTATATGAATATGGCCTTTTCTTTTTCAAATAGTCTTCCTGGACTCTAATCACTCTTTTCTCACACTCAGGTCACTAATGGGAACCAAAAATCATATAAAGGAAAATCGTGGCTAGGGGAAATTGCAATATGTCCTCTGCTCATGCTGTATGTAGAAACCTAAGTAGATGGAGGTAGTACAAGCATGGTGGTTTTTACACCCAAGAGTGAGAAAAAGCATGAAAGGAAAAATGAAGGGCACCTCCCTTACAAATGCCTATAATGAATTTTATGATCCTTATTCAATTAGACTGGATCTATATGCCATTTTAATAATGTAATACAATAGAGATACCCTTCCATTTCCTTTCATCATTGAGAGAAATGCCCAGAGTATGGTTTCTCAATCAAACTGTGAATTTCACACCACTGAGAATGATGTGCCCCTATTCCTCCTTGGTCTCACAGAAAGCCCACACCCAAGTGGGCCCACAGTTCACCAGGACAGTGACACCATGGTGATTCTGAGTTGACCAGCATTGCCTTATGCAAAACACTAATCTTCAGCTGCCACCAGAACATACATCTAGGTTCAATCATGTCACACTGGAGACACACAACAACTAGAAGAGTGTCACATCCTCCTACATACATAATAGAAACAAATTCTAAACTCATGTTGCTATTTGAACATACTTTTGATTTTGCTTGACTAGAGTAACTCAGATCCAGCACAGACAGTTTCATATCCCTTGAGGACCCTCTTGAGAGAAAGTAGGTGGCTAAGAATCCCCATGAGGAAGGGAGAGTGAGTCTTCCCAATCATGGGTCTACTTAAAACACACAGCTGAATAGTTTCTCTACCCAGAGACCCCTCCACATGGAGTGCCACAATGAGGAAGAGACATTTTCACCCATATTCTCATTGCAGACAACAAACTGGACTTGATTTCAAACTCAAGGCAGAATCCAAAGTAACTGCATCAACAAGAAGGACACTTTTTCAGTAGTGGTGCCTGTGGGTAAGTATATCACAAACTGATTTTGGAGTTTTCACTTTTCATCACATCCACTAATTTAGGAATTATTTCAGAATATATACATATATGTGTGTATTTATCATTTTAATCATTGCATTTTAATTATACAGAAAATGAGTTTCATTGTGACATATTCTTAGGTGTTAACAACTTTTGAGCCATTATTACCTTCTTTTCCCCCACTATGCATAGTCTTGCATGCACATTCAGAAGTTTGGTTGAATTCATTCCACATTTCTTCCCTTTTCTTGTTCTTTCTTCCTCCTCCTGAAACCCCTTCACCTGTTCTATTGATATTTTCTCTTTTTAAAAACAAAGATAGAAGGGAAACAGTTTCAATTGATCCAGTGACTGGTTAATTAATTCCCTTCCCAAAATGTTTATGGGAATACCCTCTACATTTCAGGTGTATTGATGACCTCTCAGAGTCTTATGACATATACCCTATAAATTTAATATACTGGTGATAGACCCACCAAAGGCTTTCGGTGGGAGTATCAAATGATCATATTTGACTTTAGATATGCAACAGATCTGGAAACAGACTATGGAATAGACAGAACTTGGGGAAGAAAGGAGACAATGACTTCTTCAGTGTCAAGACAAGAAAAGATAAACATTGAACACAAAATAATGAAAATGGCAATATAAATGAAGAGGAAACAACTGAATTGAATGTTTGGATGTAAAAATTGTGCTCTGTGGGAAACAGACAAGAGTGCTATCACATGACTATTGGGTATTTGAGAGAATTATTAAGGCATTCATTAAAGCATACTAGAAGATTGTGAGTTGGAGTTTTACAGGTTGATCAGAAGGTTGAAGTGGAACTTTTCTGTGTATATACCACCTCATATGACCCTTGACATTGTACTCTGAATTCCTAAGATAAAGGAACAGATTTAAAATTCAATATGTGTATACTATTTAAAATAAATAAACCGATATTGAATAAAAAATAGGACAAGCCCATGAATCACCAAATAAATGAAGGATAAAGCAGAAGGGAAATAACCTTTGTGTAACAGCAAGAAGTACAAAATATAAAATTGAGCAAATTATGTGATGTGCATGTACAAATGTCACATGGGACCCACTCTTTTGAATTATTATATAGCAATAAAATTTTTTTAAAGAAATGTCAGAGCAAAATTGGGAAAGAGCTGTATAGAAACAGTTTGCATTCTGCTGCAATTAACAGAAAAAGAGGTTTATAATGAATGGAACAGACTAGAATTTAACTTTTTCTCAGTCCAAAAATTTTAAAGTCTATTGATGTCTTTTGTTAATTGGACTTGCCCTTTGAATCCTACTGTCTTTCAAAATTTTCAGTGTGTCTTTTGTAGTATATAAGATTCAGAACTTCATGCTTGCTGCACTTTCAGGAATAACAAAAGCATTAATGAATGAAATGATGGACCAGTAGAGTACCTTCACCATATTAAACTTTGTTCCTGCATTAAATGCTCAAGGTTAAATGAATCAGCAGCTGAAGCAATGGGACTGTAACATCAGGATTAAAATAATCATATTTATGTTACTAATCTGAGGTAAGGAATTGAGAGATTTCAGTCAAAAGTGTGAACAAAGGGAATTTCACTGAGGCAAGAGGTAGGAAGGACAACAGCTTTATAATGTCAGAAGTCAATGACCAAAGGAGTTACAGAAACAAAGTCCTGATAAAGAGAATCCAATTCTATAGGAATATAAATGGAAATGATGACCCAAAATGGATAATTACATGAAATATTCATAATTCAGATTTCTTCACAGGAAAGAAGACATTTCTACAAATTGGACCATTTTGACATATGGAATAAACAAAAAGTAAAAATTGCCAATGAACAGTTAGGTAGAGAAAGGAGTAATTAGAAAGGGTCCAAGATACAGATATTTCATTTTTAAATAGAAAGTATGTTACATTGATACAAGTCAACAGAAGTTAAAGGAAGTACAATTGAAGGATATCTCGGCAAGTTTCAGAGTACCCTTGAAGGGCTACCCTTGTCAATGTTGAAGAGTACGGGTTATGGTATCCCACACCTCTGAATACCTTCCTGGCTTTAACAGCTTATCCTTTTGAGACTCAAATTTTTCATTTAAATAATGTGTCTCCTTTAACATTATCTACATATGAAATGTGTGGTTTTAAAAATGATGAAGTGTTTAGACCAAAACTCTACATGGAGGAAGCAAATAGTAAGTATTAATATCATTGTTATTTAAATAAAATTTTTGTTCACTACCACGTGTTCATTTTAATGGTCAGAAGTTATTGAATGTTGAGGTCCACACATCATGCGAATAACAATCTTCTCATGTAAATTTCTTTACTGCTGACAGACACATTAAGCAAAGAAAAAACTGTAGCTTATTGCAGCTGAATAGTGTGTGAACACTTTGGGTAACCTGAGATCTGGGAAAACACCGAGAAAGAGGTTAGAAAATATTTCTATAAATCCTAGAGAGGGAAAGCAAGCACAACAAAAATTTCTGGTCATAGAAAAAGTAAAAAAATTCTTTTATTCCCATGTACTATATAATATTTCTTCCTTTTAAGTGAATCACAATAATTTGTAGTTTCTATTACTTTACTTATTTACATGCTTGTTAGTAAATTCAATGATTTTTAACCAAGGCATTCTCACCCAGAGAATGGGCATTGCATGTTAGTAACACTGATTCTGACTCTTTATCATGTTCAATTCACAGGTGGTTCAAAACCATCTCTTATAACCAAAGCAATGGATGGACTGAATGGCTCTGTGGATTCTGAGTGTGTGCTGCTGGGACTCTCAGGTTCTTGGGAAACTAAACTTACTCTCATGTTTACGTTCTCCTTGCTCTACTTAGGGATCATCCTGGGAAATCTCTTCATTGTCTTCTTGGTAATTGCTGATTCTCAATTACATTCTCCCATGTACTTCCTGCTGGCCAATCTGTCCTTCAATGATGTGGGACTTTCCTCCACCACAGTTCCCAGGATGATCAGAGACCTGTTAAAGGAACACAAAGTAATATCCTTCCAAAGCTGTATGACACAGACATGCTTTATCCATGTCATGGGAGGAACAGAATTGGTGCTGCTCATAGCCATGGCGTTTGACAGGCAAGCAGCCATCTGTAAACCTCTCCACTACTTAACCATTATGAGCCCCAAAACATGTGCTCTGTTGATAGTCATAAGGTGGGTAATGAGAGTGATCCATGCTATGTCTCAGTTTTCATTTGTTATAAACTTGCCTTTCTGTGGTCCTAATGAAATAGACAGCTTTTGTTGTGATTTTCCCAGAATCACACAGCTTGCATGCTCAGATGCAGGCAAGTTTGAGTTTGTTGTTACTGCCAATAGTGGCCTTTTAATGTTAGGCACTTTCCTCTTGCTTCTCCTTTCCTATGTCTTCATTTTGGTCACTGTCTGGAAACGTTCCTCTGGGGACTTATCCAAGGCTCTTGGCACATGGTCAGCTCATATGACCATGGTGGTCCTATTTTTCACTTCTTGCGTATTTATCTATCTTTGGCCTTTCCCCACCTCATCAGTTGACAAATACTTGTTTATTGTTGATTTTGCAATCACCCCTGCCTTTAATCTTGTTATCTGTACATTGAGAAACAAAGATATAAAGATAGCAATAAAAAGACTGAGAAAACAGTGCCATTATGACAGATTTCGCTGACCTTGGACATTGAAACTGTACGTCCAGCTTCATGTTGGACATCTACACTTACACTGCCACTTACATCTGCCACTTAACATGGCCTACTGAACATAGATCTTCCTCACCAAATCATGCCTGCCCATAGTAAGACTGTGTCTTCCCCTCCCCCAGAGTAGTTGCTCATTTCTTTTTACTAATATCAAAAATGAGAATCCACTATGTAAACTTGGCATGGAGAAATAATTTGAATAAATAAGGTTATATGAATTAACTTGTGATCATTTGGCCATAAATATAATTACATCTTTTCTGTTTCCTATAGAGTGTTCAAGTAACCTCAAACTTGCTTTGATGAATGTCAGGAATCATCTCAAAAATGGTTATTTAGGTAGAGCTAACTATATTTAGTTGCTCAAATCCATTCCCTCCAAATAATATCTTAGACTAAATTTAACCATAGATAGTTTATTTGGAAGCTAATTTTTTAAAAAAATCAGTGAGTATGTTATACCAAGAAAGGAGACATTCATATGTTCATAAACATAATAGGGATGCAATCTCCTGTGACCCTCTGGAAGACTATGTAGATTCTGTGATTTAGTATTATCTCAAATGAAAGGCAAGGTAACTGGAATTTTACTTCAAGTATAAGAAGTGTGTTCATTTTGGGGGGAACTTCCAGTCTTTCTCAAACAAAATGTTCTGTGCGCATTTTAGGATGCCAGGACAAGGTTGCAGGTGGACTTTCTGGTGCTTACACTAAAGAGACATCACTAATAAATGTAAAAAATCCAACACCATCCAATATGGCTTTGTTCTTATAGAAGTGCAAGTTGAACATCATTGCTCTTAGTTTACATAATACTAATTAATAAGTGAGCATGTCCTCTGTCCTCTGAAAAATACTCTGATTCTCTGCTTTGCACAAGTCCCATAAAAGCAGAAGTTCAAGTGACCCTTCAGCCATGAACACAATTCAGCAAGACGGTGGCTACCTATGGTTTCAGCTACCATAGATGTCACCATCTGACATCAACAAAAGTCATTTGCCTTCTGATATGCCAAGATTCAGCATCTTAGTTCCTGTTCAAGAACTATAGGCCAAAATAAAGTGAGAAATTACCACCTCAGAAAAGAAAATAGAATGGCCTCAAAGATACAAATCCTATTGCACTTTCATGTATATAATCGTTATAATTGAATCACTTTGTTCTTTTGCATTTGAGAAAAGGCACACTATCAAGTGATGCTCCCAACCTAAGAATCTCAGAAATTAAGAGGTGCCAAGCTGACCATATGCCTAGCTTATCTAAAATACAGAACTCTTAAATTTACCACCCCACCTGATACTCTCTGTATTAAATATGTCCAACACTGATAATAATACTCTTAATTAACACCATTCAAACAAAACTGTGTTGTTTGTTTCTCTGGGTTGAAAATATATTTCAAGCCCTAGTTATGCTTAGAATCAGCATTATTCATGAAAAAGACCTGATCACAAACAAAGATGTTAAGAACCTATATCATAAACAGGATAAAATTAATTTAATGTAATCTTTGTTTCCCATTCTTCCTCATATTTAAAGCAAATTTGAGGTGATTTTTATAGCAAACTCCTTAATGTGCCCAATGAGAGACCTAGAAAGTTTTTCTCAAACAATTTCTGGGCTTCCAAGACTTCTACAGCAAAGAAGCATTAGGAGAAAAGCCTCTAATTACTATGAAAATCAGTTATTTTCCATAAAAAGGAGAAAAGCCACTAGGACTACATAGTCTATATGGCACCTTAGCAATAGGAACCAGAGCCCCTCAGGTGTGTAGCCCAGTCATGCTGCCTTCAAGCTCAGTGACTTCCAACAAGTTACACTCCCAGAGATACAACCTCTCCACAATGAGGTCCATTCTATGGGGTTATGTGAAAATTAGGTCAGACAATATGAGAGGAAGCTCCTGGAATGTGAGGTATATTCTGACTTTCTAGTTTTTCTTGTAGAGTTCCACATATCTATATTCCATCTTTAGGAAGAGTTCCACCTTGAAGAAAAATGAACATTCAGAACATGAAAATATAACTTTTCTACCTTTAGCACCTCTTAGTAATAAAGGAATCACACAGAATTCTTTCCCTGCTTATTAATATGAATTAATTTTATAGCATTGTTAATCCTCAGTCAATTGTAAATCAACACAAAATATGAATGACACTACTCAAGGAGAGTTGAGAGGTGAAAATCAGACGTGGGCTGTGGGATAATCTACAGTGCCCAGGGTCTAGGTCATCTGATGTCCAGTTAGGAGAAGGCTGTGCTCCATGAACATGTCCATTGAACTCCTTTGGCTTCACAAGGGAAAACTGGATGCTTTTATATTGAAATCATGGAATTCCAGTCTCTCACTGTTAACTTTGCCACCTACCAATTCTATTTGTGATACAAAATGCCACATTTTCCACAGCATTATGGAGAGCTCACATTAGAGAAAACTTCTGAATGAGTAGCATCAATATCTTGATATATATGCTTATAGACATCATTTCATATGTACATTAGCCATGCATTTCATCTTTATGAATGTAATTCTTAGAAGGACTTATATCATTAAATAAACCATTTGACTCAGCTAACCCACTCAGCCATTTATCTAATGGGAGAAGAAAACCCAATGTATCACAAGTCCATGAGTGTTCGCACAATTTTATAATTAACCACTATAAAATGGACATAACTCTAATGTACTGAAGTTGGGAAATGAATAAGAAAATATGCATGCAATGGAATTCAACTCAGCAATGAATAGATATTGCTAATACACACAAGCACATAAATGAATCTCAAGTGAAGAAACCTAGACTCAGAAAGGTACACACTGGGTAGTTCTGGAAATGCAACTCAAAACGAAAATGAGAAAACAAAACACCTTCATCTGTCAGGATGCATGCTATCAAAATTTTAAAAAAGATAGAAAAGAAAAGAAAGAAAGAAAAAGAGATAGATTAAGTAGGACAGGATTCCTATAATCCCCAGGACTTGAGAGGCTAATGAAGGAAGATTCAAAATTCCAAACCAGCCTGGGCAAGTTAGGGAGACCCTCTCTCAAAATATAAAGTTCTGGTGATGTACCTCAGTGGTACAGCATTTGCCTTAGCATGCTCGGTGTCCTGGGTTTCATCCTTAGTACCAAAAAAAAAAAAAAATTAAAATTAAAGAGACATATCAATTCTGTTTAGGACGTGGAAAAGAGAACTCTTTTATATAGCAGGTATGAATCCCAGGGTGAAGGATTGTCAAAAATTAAAAATAAACGTAGTGTATGATACAGTAATCACTGTTGGATATATATGCAAAGAAATGAAATAGGGGCCCCAAAGAGATATCTGTATTCACACATTCATTGCAGCATTATTCACAAAAGCCTTGATATTGTTAGCTTCAGTGTCCATCAATGAATTAATGAATAAAGGAAATGTGGCACACCTAAACACAATGGAACACTATTTAGCATGTATAAAGGATATAATGTCATTTGTGTTACCATGGATGAAACTAGAGATCATTAACCTATGAAAAAAAAGCCACAATCAGAAATAAAAATAATTTATGACCTAATTTATATGCAGAAACCTTTTTACAAAACTCAGTAAATAGAAACAGAAGGGAAAAGAAATCACAAGAAGGAAAATTAGGAAGGAAATAGAAGTGAGTCAAATTTTTAAATGTATTTTTAAGATGAATGAACCTAGGGAAATATATTACATAAAGACTTTTGTTTATAATTTGATATTGTATGCTGAACATTTGTAGATGCTCTCACCACATACATATAGTGTCTATGATGGGATAGACACTATAGTTTTAGGATAATTAATTCATTTGAATATATAGAACAATTCACTATGTAGATGGATATCAAAATATCATGCTGTTCACCTTAAATAGATGAAATAAAAGCACATGTAAAAACTAAAAGAAAAGCAAAATTGTAGGAACAAAGATCAGAGTCTAGTTGTCGGACATGGCGTGTGGGGCTTGGTTGACTATAAGGTACCACAGCATAGTCTGGGGTTTAATGGGATTGTTGTAAATCAGGATGGTGATGTTTTTCCAAATAAATATGTGTAACTGCAGAGCTGTAAACTTAAAATTCCCATGTTATTACACATAAGTTATATCATAACTACAATAAAATGTATTACATCATCAATTACAAAAAACATTTACACACTGTAAGGAATTGATTTATTGCATCACTAAGGTCTTACTACTTCTTCAAGCTTCACAGAAATCCTATACCCCCTCTAGGTCTCCTCTAAACCAACGTCCTTGCCCAGAGGCTGCCTCTCATAGCTCCTTCACTTCATAGCTATGGGACATGCACAGGCACGGAGCCTCATTTATGCATTTTTACATCTGTGAGAGTCCAAGGGTCTCATGATTGAATGAGGCAGTACCAGGAAGGATTTGCAGTCCAGCCTGCAAGAAAGTCTCCAGTCTTTAGTTTCTCTTACTGAGATGACCTTGGACCCTAGGCCTCAGGTTACAATAATGGATGGTAGAGCAAATGAGTTCTTGTAAAGGTAAGAAAATGAATGAAAGTAGTAAGGAAACAATGATAGAGAGTGAGGTAGAGATGAGGGAGGAGGGCAGCTGGGATGGAATAAAAGATACAAAGGCAGGTGATAATCATACATTTCACATCAAATTAGTTGAGAATTAAAAGGGCAAACCAAGAAACACAAGGGAAAAAATCTCCCTGATGGACATGTGTACAGTAGTCCCCCTTTCCAGGAAGGATGCATTCCATGATCCACAGCAGGTGTCTGAGACCAACAAACCCTCATATCTTTGCTTTTTTCCTATATGTACTCACCTGTGATAGAGTTTAATTTGCACAATGAGATTATCAGCAATAACTAATGTAGAACAATGACACAGTGCACTGCAGTGTGAGCTGGCGCTCTCTCCTCTCCCTTCCAAGTGCCCGCTGTCCTATACGCACCTTTCTTTTAGGCCATAGTTAATAGTGGGTAACTAAGACTGTGGAAAGTGCAACTGGGGATAAGTGAGGACAGCTATATGACCACTCCTCATTATTTATAGAAGCAGTTCACAGATGTCTTTATTCCAAGGTCAGAATTAACAACTACATTTGGATAAACCTGATACACAATGGCTGCACATAATTAATGTGCACAGTGTGATGAGTCTGACCTATGCACTCACCTGAGAGGTGGTGACCACAACCAAGAAAATACACATAATCCAGCAGTTACCAAGTTTCACTGGGTCCCTTTGGTTTTGTTTGATTTTGTGTATGACATTAGGGGTGGGGAGGCACTAATTTTTGTTCTTTTCTTATTTGTTTTTTGAGTTCTCTCATAGGAACTCAACATGTCATCTACTCTCTTAAAAGATATTTGAGTGTACAATACCATATTATTTAATCTGGACATAAGGTATGACAGATCTCCAGGACTCATCCATTTGGCATAATTAAATCTTTATAGTCATTGAATTCCTCCCTTCTTCCCTCCTCCACAGGTCCTGGACACCACTATCCTCTGCTCCACCTCTATGAGTTTCACAATCTGAGATTCCTCACATAACTGAGATCATGCAGCATTTGATCTTCTGTGATTGGTTAAATTTCACTTTAGTATAATGTCCTTAAGATTCATCCATGTTTCCAGAAATGACAGCATTTCTTTCTTTTTAAGGAGGAAGTAATACCTCATTATGTGTCTATACCAATAAATTCTCCATTTACTCATCTGTCTGTAAGTACTTAGATAACTTCCATTTCTTGGCTATTGTGAATAATATTTCAATTAACATAAGAGATCAAATATCTCTTCAAATTACTGATACCATTTCCACTAAAAATATACCCAGCGGTGAGATTGCTAGATCTTAAATTAATTCTGTTTTTAATGTTTTGAGGAATTTCTGCACTGTTTTTCATAGCTGTTGTACCATTTCACATGGTAACCAACAATGTACAATTTCTCCATATCCTGGCAAATATATTTTACCTTTTATTTGAACTTTCTTTTCTTTCATTTAACTTGTACTTAACTGGGTTAACTTGCACCCAGCAGTGAAAAAGGTACAGTATCACATGATGTCTTCAAATCAAGGGAGGCTGGAAGCTATGGATCCCCAAGGAGTATGAAAGGAAAAGTCTCTCCACATACTCAGCCATATTTAAGATTCTCTAGCTGGAGTCTTCTCTTCACAGTGTGCATATATCATACTGAGGTGCACAAACTGTCACCAACACAGGTCACTGCAGAAAGTACACTGGACTTGGCTTGACATGTAAGGTAGAATCTAGGTTTAGCCTTGACATCCAGCAAGGATCTGGTTTCAGAGGTGACTCCTGTAGAGCAAGTAAATCACAAACTATCTGATTTTTAACTTCCGCATCCCATCCACTAAGTTAAGAATACTAAGTGTTAAAGTCTCCCAGTATTATTGTGTTTTGGTCTATTTGATTCCTGAAATTGAGAAGGATCTGATTGATGTACATGGATGCACCATTGTTTGGTGCATAGATATTTATGATTGTTATGTCTTGCTGATTTATGCTTCTTTTAAGCAGTATGAAATGTCCTTCTTTATCCCTTCTGACTAACTTTGGCTTGAAGTCTGCTTTATCTCAAATGAGAATGGAAACCCCAGCTTTTTTACTCAGTCCATGTGCATGGTATGCTTTTTCCCAAACTTTCACCTTTAGTCTGTGGGCATGTTTTTCTATGAGATGAGTCTCTTGAAGGCAGCATATTGTTGGGTCTTTCTTTTTAATCCAGTCTGCCAGTCTATGTCTTTTGATTGATGAGTTTAGGCCATTTACATTCAGGGTTATTATTGAGATATTACTTGTATTTCCTGTCATTTTAGCTTTTTTAGGGTTTTTAGCTTAACTTTGTTTCTCCTTTGATTGACTCTTTCTTTAGGGTAATTCCTCCCCATGATGACTGAGATTGTTATTTTTCGTTTCTTCCTCTTCAAATATTTTGTTGAGCATGTTCTGTAGGGCAGGCTTTCTCTTTGTGAATTCTTTAAGCTTTTGTTTATCATGGAAGGATTTTATTTCATCATCAAATCTGAAGGTAAGTTTTGCTGGGTATAAGATACTTGGTTGGCATCCGTTTTCTTTCAGAGCTTGAAATATGTTGTTCCAGGCCCTTCTTGCTTTTAGGGTCTTGCCTGAGAAATCTGATGATATCCATACTGATTTCCCCCTGTAGGTAATCTGCTGCTTTTCTCTCACAGCCTTTAAAATTCTATCTTTGTTTTGTACGTTAGGTATTTTCATTATAATGTGCCTTGGTGTGGATCTGCTGTAATTCTGTTTGTTTGGTGTCCTGTAAGCCTCTTGTAATTGATTTTCCATCTCATTCATCATATTAGGGAAATTTTCTGATAATATTTCCTTGAATAGATTATTCATACCTTGGTTTGTATCTCTGTGCCTTCCTCAATCCCAATAACTCTTAAATTTAGTCTTTTCATGATGTCCCATATTTCTTGGAGGTTTTGTTCATGATTCCTAACCATCTTCTCTGTTTGTTCGACTTTGTTTTCAAGATTAAATATTTTGTCTTCATTGTCTGAGGTTCTGTCTTCCAAGTGATCTATTGTGTTAATTGTGCTTTCTATTGAGTTTTTAATTTGGTTTATTGTTTCCTCACTTCCTTGTTTCCTTCAAGAATTTCTGTTTCTTTTTTTCTCAGAATTTCTATCTCTTTATTGAAGTGATTTTTGCTTCCTGCAATTGCTCTATTAGCTGATTATTCATAGCCTGAATCTGCTCTCTCGTCACATCACTCTCTTCTCAGATCATTTTAATTATGAACATTCTGAACTCCCTTTCTGTCATTCCTTCTACCATGCTGTCTTTGGGTTCTCTTGATATATCATCTAAGTTTGATTGGGACACTTTCTTCCCGTGTTTTCTCATGGTGCTCGTGTATCTTCCCCTGTAGTTGTGCGAATCTGAGGGATTGCAATTTCCCTGTGAAGACTTAAATTGTCTCTGCAGATTTCCAGTAACTCACCTGTTGTTTGAGTGGTGCTTGATCAAGCGGCGAACCAAGAAAGGTGCTGTCCCACTACCTCCAGGTTGGGAATGATCAATGCTTCTGGGCAGCAGCAGCCTAGTGTTGATAGACAATTAGATACAGCAAGGTGCTAGACTCCGGGCCAGGGTGTGGCCCTGGGCACTAGACCAAGTTGGGATGGGGTCACAGGACTGTGCTCAGTGATGGAGACACTGAGCTTGAGAGCCCAAGCAGGCCTGAACTCCTTGCTGGAGGCTCAGGCAGTGGCAGGTGGTTGCACTCTCCTGGGGACACTGTAAGATGGCGCTAAAGGCCCTAAGCTCTTCTCTGGAGTCAGCAACCCCTGGGGCTCCCGGACAGACCTCTCCAGGAGCCACGGCACAGTGGCTTGGAAGACCAGCCTCAGCTCCAAATCCCCAGGCAGACGGAGACAGTCCCTCTCTGCCAGGGAAGCTGCAAAATGGCACTGAGGGGTCCAAACTCCCCGCTGGAGTCAGTGACCCCAGCGGTTCCCGGCCAGACCTCTCCAGGAACCAAGGCACAGTGGCTCAGAAGACAGGCCTCAGCTCCAAATCTCCAGGCAGTCGGAGATGGTCCCTCTCTGCCAGGGAAGCTGCAAAATGGCACCAAGGGGTCCAAACTCCCCGCCTGAATCAGTCACCCCAGTGGCTCCTGGCCAGACCTCTCCAGAAGCCGCGGCACAGTGGCTCGGAAGACCGGTTTCAGCTTCGAATCCCCAGGCAGCCGGAGCCGGTCCCTCTCTGCCAGGGAAGTTGCAAAATGGCGCCGAGGGGTCCAAACTCCCACCGGAGTCAGCGATCCCAGAGGCTACCGGCCAGGCCTCTCCAGAAGCCACGGCGAGGACCCAGGCAGCCGGAGATGGTCCCTCTCTGCCAGGAAAGCTCAGCTCCCAGGCCCCAGGCAGCCAGAGATGGTCGGTCTCTGCCTGGGAGGTTGCCGGCTGGTGACAGAGCCTGGCCAATGACTCTAATGCCGCTGCTGTGGACCTGCACTCACTTGCTGGCTGGCACAGACCCAGGTTGGTGACTTCGAAGCAGCTGCAGGGTCCGTCGCTCCCAGGTGGTAGCTGCCCGCGGTGGGGCCAAGCCCAGCCTGGCAGAGTTGGTTCCGGAGTGGCGATTGGGGACCCCTTATATGTGATTTGAATATAAAATCTCGTTGAGAGCCATATTCCTGCTGTTTGAATCCCGAGCAAGTAGGAATACATGGAGCAAGTAGGAATGCAGCCTTCCCCTAGCCTGCCATCTTGAATCCAGACTATGGACAGTTTTAATAAGAAAATTCATTTTTGACACCTGTATGTGTTTTTATTTAATGTCTTGACCTGCATTTCTACACATAGGTAGCTTCCTTCTTAGACACAAGTCTGTGCACACATCTAAATTCAAGAAACATTTATTTGAACCTTCGCATTACTAGAATGTTAAGATTTCCATTTTGTGCATGAGATGTAGTTACCTGATCACTGCAAGCTGAACATTAAGTTCTTGTTTCTCTTCTAGAAGTGCTTAGTTCACCTCTTTCTCTTTGGATCCCGTTAGAACAGAAAATGCTAAATGGAAGAAGCAAACCAGTCTCTGGTGCATGAGTTCATTTTTCAGGGACTTTGTAACTCAAAGGAGCTGCAGATCTTCCTCTTTCTGTCGTTCTCCATACTCTACCTGATGACTGTGGTGGGCAACGTCTTTGTGGTTCTATTGATCATCACTAACCCCCACCTCCATTCCCCCATGTACTTCCTGTTGGCTAATCTCTCCTTTGTTGACTTCTGCCTTTCCTCAGTCACCATCCCTAAACTGACCACAGACCTTCTAAAGGAAAAAAAAAGACCATTTCCTTTGGAGGCTGCATGAGCCAGATCCTCTGTGTGCACTTCTTTGGAGGAGGTGAGATATTTCTTCTTGTGACAATGGCCTGTGACCGTTATGTGGCCATCTGCAAACCACTGCATTACTCCAGTGTCATGGACAGACAAAAGTGCATCTGGCTAGTTCTCATATCATGGATCATTGGCTTTGTGCATGCCATGAGTCAACTGTTTATGATTTTGGAACTTCCCTTCTGTGGTCCCAGAGTAGTAGATAGCTTTTTCTGTGATATTCCTTTAGTGCTGAAATTAGCCTGCATGGACACTAATACTTTGGAAATGGTGATAAATGCAGACAGTGGTATTTTGGCAACAACTTGCTTCATCATTCTGCTGGTCTCCTATACCTATATCCTATTAACTGTCTGCCTTTGCTCTGAAGGGGGGCCTCAAAGGTGCTCTCTACTGGTACTTCCCACATCACAGTGGTGGTGTTGTTCTTTGGACCCTGCATTTTCATCTCTCTGTGGCCAGTCAGCACCACTTGGGTGGACAAGTTTCTAGCTGTGTTTTACACAGTAATCACACCTCTCCTGAATCCAGCCATTTACACACTGAGAAATAACAATATTAAGAGAGCTGTAAAGAAACTGGTGAATCAGCATGTGAAATCCATGGGATAATGGTTAGGTCTCTCATGTAATCAGAAAATCCACTGTGTGCAGATGGTTTCTCTGCACTTTGGCTGTAAATTCAATTGTACTGTGTATACCTCATTCTTATCTGAGTTATGAGTGCTCACAGATGTATGCATTTTTTTCCATTTTTAAAAATTTGTTCAAAAACTCAATACTTACAATTTTACCACCTGGAGGGACTAAATCTATATTAATACCCCTTATATAAGTTCAACAATTAGTAAATGATAGCTACAAAAATAAAAATTGCCAGAATTTATGAAATGCTACATATGTTCTCAACATTGTGTACACATTTACCAATATTATATAGTACTTACCTAATCATGTTGAAGTAGTTATCATTATTCCTCTTTTAAAAATATAATATGTGGCAGGAGGTAATATATTGCTATAAAATGCATTACTTTCCTCTAATATAATTTAAAATTTTAGATCTCTATAGGAACATTCCATTACAATTTTATATATGTTTTTAAGGCTATTTTGTGTTCCATGTGGTTCAAAGGAAGCAATGAAATTTTCTTTTCAAGCACAAAGAATGTGGTAAATGAATGTATTAGAACTATCCCTATATTGTTATGTAATATCATCCACTCTAAGTGTCTTTCTAAGAATATTCTCAGGCTTTCTTTGAAATATTCTTTCCTTGCAATAATTTGTTATTCAAAGTCTAATATGATATCTTTGCTGTAAATGGAAAAAAATGCAATATGATATATCCATCCTAATTCTAACTTAGCTAGGGATGATATTAAAGATACTTGAATGGTCTTTTTCCACTTAGAGATTAAAATGACAAATGAATGAAACCATAACACCATTGCCCTAGTCCTACATAATATAATACCTTTAAGTTTGGGGGTATTATTTATTTATATAATTGCAGAACTTCCCTTGGTTTTTATCTTTAAATACAGAGGACGGGTGTTCACAATTATTAGAAATATCATTTTTTCTTGATTAATAAATCATTTTATACTTATAGTTTTACCTTCCATGAAAAAGTAAGGCAGCCAGGAGAACTGGGAAGAAAGATGTATTGTTTTAAAGCAAAAAATGAATTTTAACAGATAAGAACAAAGGTAAGCAGAAACATCAATAACAGCATAGTGCAATTAAATTCATCCCCTGCAAAATTCAGATATGTGTACCTGACAAATTTTCTGCTTTTAGGGAAAACCTCACCTGACAGAAACCCCACAAAAATACTCACACACATGCATACACAAAACAAAAACCACATTATATATGTGTGTGTGTCTATTAAAATACATAGAGAAGGAAAACACATGTTTCTTTCATTGTCAGTAGGATTAGAATAAAAAGACCAGTTATGTCAACATCATATGGTCTTTATTTAGTATAATAGCTTGTGTAATAATTCCCTTTGATGATTATGTGTGTTGTTTTCTTGGTAAAATTATATTTACAAATCTTTACAATATTTTAATTTTTGATTTATTCCCATGCACAATAGAAAGTCACAATTTCTAGGATCTCATATCTATATGAATATCATACAAGCTAAAAGTGACAATCTCTACATTAAGAAAGTAAAGGGCTCATATGATAACATGACTGATTTAACTGAGATATTAAATAGTTGTACTCATGACTTGCCAAACCAGATGATTATAGAAGCATCACTCATATATGCCAATATGATGACTTGCTGGAATGTGTTTTAGATGAAATTTCTCAAATTAGCTCATTGATGTGGCTCTTTATTGTTAGGAGTCACAAGTGCTTCATACGTGATTTGAAACCTGCGTGTAACTTCCACTTCCACCTCCCTGTGTACAGAACATAACAGTAGGGAATCCTGACTGTGTTCTTGCTAGACTGTATCAGTAGTTCTTGAAAACCACAAACCAAGGTTTTACTGTCAAGACCTGGATCTGTATAGTGAGCTGACTCAAGTTTTCTGTGCTTCCCAGCATGTTCTCAGGACATTATAACCAGGAGCCATCTCGAGAAAGGTGCATTGTCTGAGCTTACTGCTCTCAGAGTGCAAATTCTGTGCTTTTTCCTATTTCCAGGACCTTGAGGCAACATCAGTGCACTGGCTCAGCAGGCTGCCATGTGTCAGTTTGGCCCTGGGGAGAGACTCTGATACAAACCTGCTTAGTCCATGTGGAGAGAAATAAGGCTGCACTGGGAGGTGGAGTGCTTGGAAGGGGCTTGCTTTAAGATCTTCAGATCAGGAATCCAGCTATCAGGAAGGGGAGTGAAGAGCTGCATGTGACTTCCTACCTGTTAGCCACATCTGGAAGAATCAGAATCAGGGCAGCAAATGATTATGTTTAAAAATATGTTCAACATCTCTGACCATCAGGGAAATGCAGATCAAAACTATACCATGAGATTTCATATTAGAAATCACCACTTAGAATGGCAAACATCAAGAATTCAAATAACAATAAATGCTGGCAAAGATGACAGGAAAGAACAATGGAAATTACGAAAGCCCCTGTGATAATTGGTATGGAAGTTCCTCAAAAGATAAGAAATGTAACCACCATATGACACACTCTTCAGATAACCATTTCTAAGCATTTATCCAAAAGAACTAAAGTCGGCATACTATAAAGATATATGCATACCCTTGTTTATAGCAGTACAGTTCATAATAGCCAAGTTACAGAACCAGCCTAGGTGTCTATCAACAGATGAATAAAAATGTGTGTGTATATACACACACACACACACTCACACACACACAACCACTAGAGTTTTAATTAGGCATAAAGAAGAATGAAATTTGTCATCTGCAGAAAGTGGATGGAACTAGAGAGCATCATGTTAAAACAAATAAGCCAGATGCAGATAGTCAAAGGTAATATTTTTCACTCATATTTGGAAACCAGAGAGACAAAGAGGATAAAAAGGGATCCCATGAAAATAGAAAGGATACCAATAAGTAAAAGGAAGAAGCAAAGAGGTGGAAAGGAGGAAAGGGCAAGGGGAGATCCTAGAGAATGAAGTATGTTATGTGCATATACAAATATGTCACAATAGAACCCACTATTCGGAATAATTATTGTGCACCAATACAATTTTTTTTAAAAGACTCATGGGCCGCAGGGTACATGGCTTCCATGACTCTCCCCTCACAGTGCAGTTCTTTCCTGACTCCAGAGTCCTGACTCTGTGCCCTCAGGAGCTTCTGAGGGTATAGCCCTGAGGTGACACTAGCCCCACCCTCAGAGTATGCTCACCAGAATGTTCCATGGAGAATCTGTATCTGTGGGTCACCACTTCTCACCCTAGCTCATTCCTAGCTCAAAGCAGCCAATAGGGATCCAAATAGCTTCAGCTGTAAATCAGTCCTGCTGGTCACCAAGCAAGCATCACAAAGGAAAGAAAAGGTAGGTGTCAAACCCCAGCCTTTGCTATGTGTCAACTAGGTGCACAGCCCAAGACTTTGATCAGCATGGATGGTGAGTGTCCACTCTCCCCACTTCATTCAAGCACCTAGGTGGGGAGGACACTTATGTCTTCTAGTAATACTTTTTGTGCTGTCACTTAGTTTTCTATTTCTTTCTTTCTTCCCATATGTATCTCTTCTTCTCTGTTTTTATTTTTAACCTCTCTTTTTTATTCCTTTTTTGCACTATTATATGATCTAACTATACCAGTCTTGGTTGTATACTAAAAGGAAATGAGGTCAGCATAAAAAAGAAACACCTACATACCCACATTTATTGCAGCACTGTTCACAGTAGATGGAATCAGCCTAGTGCCCATCAACAGATGGATAGACACAGAAAGTCTTAGTTGTATATATATTGGGAGTAGTAATCAGCCATATGGAAGAATGAAATCACATATTTTATTGCAAAACAGGGTGGAATATGAGAATATCACATTAAAGTAAAGAAGTCAGGTCAGAAAGACAAGTATCACATGTTTTCTCTCATGCAGAAACTTAAAAAAAAAGGAAGGAGAAAGGGAGAGAGAGGAGTAAAGAAAAAGTAGAAGGACATGACCAAGGCACTAGATATGCATGTATGAAAATGTCACAGTGAAGCCCACTAAGTGGTACAAATAATATGTGTTATTAATAAAATAATTAAGTACCCTAAAGAAAAGAGATTTCAATTTAAAATTGAACTATCTTTAGAATGAATACTTTTTCCCTGAATAAATAAAATTCACTGTATCAACAAAGCCAGTTTAATATTTCAAAAGACAATCAAAATTGATAAAACATTAACAAGAACTTTAGATTATGCAGAGGGAAATGAGAGGGGGAGGGGGTGGGGTATGAAAAATGGTGGAATGAGAGAGACATCATTACCCTATGTACATGTATGATTAACAATAATGATATGAATGTAAATCATGCGCAAGTAAAGAAATGAAAATTTGTATCCCATGTGAGTACAATGAATTAAAATGAAGTCTGTAAAAATAAAAAAAAATAAAAAAGAATAAAAGCTGTTCAAATATATAAGATGGAAAATAAATAAAATATTAATTAAAAATAAAAATGTTTAGAAATCAAGTCAATGTATACAAATGAATACAAATAAAATGATCAGGAAAGCCTTAAATTAGAAGAAAAGAAAAAAAAACATTAATAAGACTGATCAAGAAAGAAAGGAACAAGGCACAAATAATCAAATCCAGAAATGAATAATAATATCAGTCTACAGATGCTTCAGTCCTTATAGATATTATAGGGGAATATATACCCAACTTCATACCAAATATTTAAAAATTTGCATGAAATAGGAAATTTATTATTAAAAAACTATTACTAAAGCCAGAACATCTTAATGTATCTGTTAAGTAAATTCATGTTGCAATCAAAACATTTGTTGTCCCAATTATTACTGACTCATCTCAAAAACTGCATCTTTGTAGTTGGCTACTTCTCTCTGACCCACATTTCAGATTCCTCTCTGTCTCCCTTGTATTCTTGTACAATTGGGTGCACCACAAGGAGACTCCCAGACTGAGAAGGAGGAAAGGACTAACTGTCTCCTGCTTACTTCTAGTTTGGCTTTCCCTCCGCCTGCCATACCTGCTTGTCAAAGCAATAGCTCACTCCTCGGGCAGGAACTGAGCTCCAGTTTTCTAAGAGCCTCATCCTGTTCCCTTGGAGAAAACAGCATTCCCAGCTGGCACCGTCTTAGACAGCTTTTTCACTTCTATGACCAAAAATTTTGTGCTATTCACGCCCATCAACATGCATTGAAGTTTTTAGTTTAATGTAATCCTGTTTCTCTAATTGTGCTTTTGAGATGTTGTCCAAAAAGCTGAGCCTAAATCTGACTCAAAAACTGGACAAAGAATGAAGAAAAGAAAATTATATGCTATTCATGCTCAAGAACATAAATTTTAGAAATTCAAGAAACTGACAGTAAATTTTAAGAATAATATTCTGAAAAAATTGATTTTATTCCTAGAGTGAAAGGCTAATTGGAAAATTAGAAATCTATCATATGCTAAAAATAAAAAGAATCAAATAAACATATCAATAAGTATAGAAAAAACAATTAATAAAATCTAATATAGGTTTATGATAAAAATATTATAAATGAAGACATAGAACAGAAGTTCCCCAACATGATAAAGGGTATTTACAAAATATCTCTAACTCAAGTAGCTTGAATGTTAAAATATTGGAAGCATTCTCCCCCTAAGATTTGGAGTGAGAAGACATGCTTCTTCTCAATATTGCATTTCCAGCTTATTGCTAGGCCTAGACAGGGCAAGAGAATTAAATAAAACAGAAATATACTACTGCTCTTCACAGACAATATTTTTGTTCAAAGTTGGATATCCCTTCTATATGGTGCTCAAGTCTAAAATGGTCTACTATTCATAATAGCATTTAGTATATAATATTTCCTATTTATTTGTTTTTCTTAAAAGATGGCAACTGTGGTGACATGCAGGAATCAGCATGAAAACAGTTATAAAACTAGATCAAACTGTGTTTTAGTCAGCTTTTTTGCTGCTGTGACTAAAAAACCTGACAAGAGAAATTTTAAAGGAGGAAAACTTTATTTGGGTGCTCACACTTTCAGAGATCTCAGTCCATAGATATCCAGCTCCATTCCCTAGGGCTCAAGGTGAGACAGAACATCATAGCAGAATATAAAATATATACCCCAAAGGCATGCTCCTGATGACCCACTTCCTCCAGCCACACACTACCAACCTTCAGTTACTATCGTTGTCTTGTCACCCGCAACAAAGACACGATCCCGGGAATGTGTATACAGCTCTTTATTTTGCGTGCACGTTTCTTCTCTTCTTTTTTTCTCTCTCCTTTTTTCTCTCTCCCTCTCCCCCCTCTCTCCCTCTCTTATACCATCAGTTGACCAATCACAGAACTTTCACGTAAAGCAAGCATGGGCAAGCATAGACAAAGGCTTAAAGCACAAACCGGACACACGTGTGGCCAGTTTACAACCAACCGAGAGGAAAAACTTTCACAAAGATACACCTGTTTACTTCGTGGCAACGCAAAACTGGCATACCGCCAGGCGCCATCTTAGCATAGAGCCGGGGTTACCCGGAATACCCCAACAGCTCCCCCTTTTTTCTTTTAATAAAGGTAGGGACCATGCCTGTCTTAGGTTGAGTGGTTAATGCTTGTTCTTACCCGTCATCAAAGAATGCATAGCTTGATGCACCTTCTGTCTTAGGTTGATACAAGATCACCACTTCATTACCCATCTTTGACTACCAGTCCAGCATACTAAGCCATATAGCAGGGGAGCTGCCTGACTCCACGGCAGACAAGGCCTGATGAATGGCTTGTCGATCCATCATTTGAGCCTTACGTAAGGCAATTACCCAACGGAGCAAAAACAATATTGCTATTATCAAGAGAAGCAGCATTGCAAAGAATCCGAACCACTGTTTTCCAAAAGTTAGAAAAGATTGGAACATTTTAAACATCCGTCCGGCCAAAAGAGGCTGTGCTTTAGTAGTATTGATAGCCAATATTTGAAAAGTTAGAGTATATGGCAGACATGATGCAGAGTCCTGGTAAAGCTTGAATACAACTGGAGAAGACCAATTGTCTTAAGATGTCCACTTGATCTTGTAATAAATCGACGCATTGGTTTAACATACAGATGTTTGTTGATGCCAAACTGAGCACTCAAAGCCCAAGCAGTAGTGGAAGTCACACTGTTCAAAGCTTGAGCTGCAGGAATAGACACAGCAAGGGTGGCCCCAGCCGTGGCAGCTGCTGCAGCTGAGACCGCAATGGCAGCTATGATGACTGCTGTGATCCCAAAGTCACGTCTGGTCCTGATGAATACACTTAGGTCTCCCTTATTTACGCGTACAGGCATGGGGATGTAGGTGGGGACACGAAGGAGAACAGCTCCATTATGTTTTGTACCATTCCAGCAGGTAGACATTACACAAGAACCAGATAAGGAACAATTGAGGGAAATATTGGTTACACTTGTCTAATTAAATAGTAGGAAAAGGAGTGGGGGGTAGACACGCACAGGTGTAGGCCTAAAGGTAATATTGATGTTACAGGTGTTAATAGTAACATTCAAATGTTCCTCCCCCATAAAAATAACTACAGTTTTTTATACTCCCACCATTAATCATGGCCATAGCACTAATTTGAGTACAGGTAGTTTTGCAATTACATAACAGCCATATATCAGATGGATTAGCTACAGACGACATGAGAGGATTTTGAAAAGAAAAGTTAAGTCCATTCATACTACTATTCTCAAAGGTAGCAAATTTTGGAGAGAAGGTAAAGCTGTGGTCGGGAATAACAAAGACAGCGGATAAGCTGCTTTGACAACCTGTGGGAGAAGGCAGCCAAGCCAATGCTGATTTGCAGTATGGGAAAACATTAGGTTGTAATGGGACAGAATCATTATTTTTTGGGAACATACGAGGCACAGTGCCCTGTGTCACAACAGTAATATTCTTATCCTTATTAAAATTAAGGCGCTACAGTGGATGTCAGTGGAATATACGGCACTGATTTCCTAAGGTCTGATTCCCTAGCACAATGCAAGGAGGCATGGACTCAGAAGAGAAATTGTAGCCATTATAAAAGCATAAACTGCTTGGTAAGAGTAGTTGAGAGAAGTTGTTAGGCCCTTCAGAAGGATCAAAAGGTAAGGTAGGTAGTCGAGAAGAAAAAAGGAAATACAGTAGAGTCATTTCCCACTGGCAAAGGATCATACAATAGCCCATAAATCAGTTTTTTCCGGTGTCCAAGGTGTTAGTGGATGGTTTTCCACTTGAATCAGGACATATAACCTCATCAACAGAACGGCTATTCCCCATGTGATGGTCTTCATGTTGCTCCTCTTCCTCAGGAGGGGTTGTAACTATACAAGTAGGTCGTTCAGGTACCCAAACTGGAACATGTTGATCCTGTGGGAATACACAAACAGACCCTCGGACCCAACATAAAATGGAGTCCGGACCTTTCCAGCACCCTGTAAGAATGTCCTTCCATAGTACATAATGTTTAGGGGCCTGATTAGGAGAACTGTGACGGTCAGCAGCTGAGTGTCCATCATTGTCCAAATTTAAGAAATTTAAAATAAAAAGGATAAGGTTTAGTTTATCTTTGGGGGATCTAAAGGATACCCCTATTCCCCCTTTTTGTTTTTGTATATAGTTTTTTAAGGTAAGATGAGACCTTTCTATTATTCCTTGATCTTGGGGATTATAAGGAATACCAGTAATTAATTGTATATCAAATGTTTTAGCAAAGTGATGGAAACTTTTAGATGTATAAGCAGGTCCATTATCTGTTTTTATAATTTTAGGAATGCCCCAACAGGCAAAGGCTTGGAGGCAATGTTGAATAACATTTTTAACCTTTTCTCCAGTATGTAAGGATGCCATAAGGATGCCAGAGCAAGTATCAACAGAAACATGAGCATATTTAAGGTTACCAAATTCTGGGATATGAGTAACATCCATTTGCCATATGTGATTGGGTAAGAGGCCACGAGGGATTACTCCAAACGATTGTATAGGGATAAGTGAGGCACAATGTTGGCAAGACTTAACTATTTGTCAAGCAAGAATTTTGGGAATATGAAATTTTCTATTTAGGGTGGTAGAGTTAACATGATATTTATCATGAAAGGCTTGTGCTTGTTCTTTAATGGTAAAAATGAAGTTAGTATGAGTTGCTTGATCTGCTAAATCATTGCCTTTGGCTAAAAGTCCTGGGAGGTTAGTATGAGCTCTAATATGTCCCACATAAAAGGGATGATGGTGTTCAAGAATTAACTTTTGTAATGTAGTAAAATAAGGTGCTATAGTAGATGATGGAGAAATATAAGGCACTGTTTCTAAGACTGATAATGAATTTACAATATAGTTACTATCTGTAAGTAAATTAAAGGAGTTATCATGTAACAGTTTAAAAGCCATAATTACAGCAGCTAATTCAGTGACTTGAGCAGAGGAGGCTTGAACAATGGTGGTATATACTTTGTTGTTTATAATGACAGATCCAACTCCATTTTTTGATCCATCAGTGAAGACTGTAAGGCAATTTTTTAAGGGGGTAGTACGAGCCATTTTAGGAAAAATTATAGGAGTATTTTTACAAAATTGAATCCATGGGTGTTTAGGATAGTGATTATCAAATTCAGCAGTAGTAGTACAAACAACAATTGACCAATCTGGATCATTATTAATTAGCCACTGTATTTGATCTTTTGTATAAGGCGTGATAATTTTATCAGGATGAGTGCCTAGGGTAGAAATGCAGGCATCTATACCTTTAAATATAAGTTGAGACACTGCTGTTGGATAGGGTTGTAACATTTTTGACGGTGAACTGGCTAGATGGATACTTTGTAATCGGCCATCTTGCCATATGATACCTGAAGGACTATGGCTTTCTGGGAGAATAATTAGGCATAGTGGCTGTTTATGATTCTAATCGTTGTTGAACTAATAAAACAGCTTGTCTAGCCTCTGGTGTTAAAACTCTTTTTGAACTTAAATCTGGATCACCCTGAAGGATGTCAAATAAAGGTTTTAGTTCTCCTGTAGATAACTTTAAATAAGGTCTAATCCAGGTAATGTCTCCTAATAATTTTTGGAAATCATTTAAAGTCTGTAAATGATTTACCCTGATAGTAAGTTTTAGGGGTTGAACTGTAGTAGCAGATAACTTAGTTCCTAGATAATTTTGTAGTTCTCCTGTTTGTAGTTTTTCAGGAGCTATAGTAAGTCCCCAGGTCTTTAATTCTTTAGTCATGAATGTTAAGGCTTCTTCTAATTCTAGTTTGTTTTGGTGGCATAGGAGAATATCATGCACATAATGATAAATTAGCCATTTTGGATACTTTTGGTGGGTGGAGAATAGAGCTTTGTCTACATAAATTTGACATAAAGTGGGACTGTTAGTCATGCCTTGAGGTAATACTGTCCATTCAAATCTTTGATCAGGTTTGGAGTGATTAATAGCAGGTAAAGTAAAAGCAAACCTCCAACAATCAGCTTTATGTAATGGTATGGAAAAGAAACAATCTTTCAAATCCACTATGACAGTGGTCCAATTTTTTGGTAAGGCTGAGACAAGGGGCAATCCACATTGGATAGGGCCCATAGGGAACATTTGGTTATTTACAGCTCTAAGATCATGTAATAATCTCCATTTTCCAGATTTTTTCTTTATTACAAATATAGGAGTATTCCAAGGGGAAGTGGATGGTTGTAAATGGCCTGCATCCAATTGTTCCTTGGCTAAATTATGAGCAGCCTCCAGTTTTTCTCTAGTTAGGGGCCACTGAGGGATCCATCGAGGTTTGTCATCTTTCCATTGTATAGGAATGGTATGTTCATCAGTGTCCCCTAAGAAAAATCCAGGCCTGTGGTAGGGACATTGGGAGATGGGAGAGGAATGGGTCGTACAGATCCTTGTTCCTTTTTTCCTAATCCTTTGTAATCTGTATGTCCCATAGACCTCATAATAGATTTTACAGGGGTACCTTGAAATATGTTTTCAGTAGTCAATTTGAGGTCCATTTGACTTAAAACATCTCTCCCCCATAGGGAAATAGGTAAATTACATACATATGGTTGAAATAGTCCAGAGTGTCCTTCCTTGTCTTTCCACTGTAGGGTAGCTGCACTTTGATCTGGGCTTGTAGTTATTCCTAACCCTCTAAGAGTTTGATTAGCCTTGACAACTGGCCAATCCTTGGGCCAATCAGAGAATTTGATGATACTTTTGTCAGCTCCAGTATCTAAGAGTCCCATGAACTCCCTATTTCTAATAGTTAATGACAATATGGGCCTGTCTTTTAAATCCATTGTAAAACAGGCTAGTGGCTCTCCTGTTGACCCGAATCCTTGATTTCCTCTGATATTAGTTTTACTGGGGTACATGTTATGTTGACTAGGTAATATAAGCATCTGAGCAATTTGGTCTCCTGGAGATACTACTGTAATTCCTTTAGGAGAGGAAACTAATATTTTAACTACACCTTTAAAATCAGGATCTATAACCCCAGGGTGTACAATAAGACCTTTTAATGTAGTAGAGCTTCTGCCAATTAATAAACCCATTGAGTCTGGGGGAATGGGGCCTTGCCAATCTGAATCTATGGCTTGCACTCCCATTTCAGGAGTTAGGACCAGTCTGGAGGTGGCGCAGATGTCCAGTCCTATCCTACGCTTCCTGTTGTTGCTCTCCACGGTCCATTAGGGGATACCAATTTCTTGGTACTTGTTGGATTACCCCGGACATTTGTTGTGGGCCCCGGGGTGGGCCTGGTTTCCCATTTTTTGACAACTTAGGGTTAGGACCTAGAAAGTTACCTTCCTTATCACGTACGGATTGACAAATGCTGAACCAGTGATTTCCCTTTTTACAGCAAGGGCACAGTCTGGGTTTTGGATGCCCGTCTGGCAGTTCATGTTGAGTAGAATTAATTCTATTTGGACAATTTGCCTTTATGTGACCTAATTGTTTACAATGGAAACAGGCTCCTGGAGCAGGCCTTTGACTATAGATTGGTTGAGCATTACCTAAACTTGAGTTACAGCTGCTGCAAGTACTTGCCCTTGTATTACAGAATCATTTATGTCTC
>JAJEJO010049306.1:0-16674 GCA_020662805.1 Glaucomys volans
ACACACACACACACACACACACACACACACACATGTTTAGAATCCATCATTTGGTAGTTCACTATTAAAAAAACATTTCCACATCCAGGGGTCATGCCAAAGGGCAGGAGCCAACTTTACCATGAAGGCCATCTGCTGCCATGGCAGGTGTTCATATTTCCTCTCTGGAGATGGCAGTTGGTTCCTTGAGCAGAAGAGCAACACTGGGAAGGCTCCCCGTGACACCGCCAAGCAGCACTGTGAATCTGGGTTCCAGACCGTCGGGGTTGTTCTTCCAAGGTGGCCTGTGGAAGCTCAGGGGTTCCTGAGTGAGTCCTCAGTGAGCAATGAGAGCTGGCAGGCTGAGGCGTCCACTCTGCACAACAGGCTGGGTGCTGCATTTAGCTGACAAGGTCCCCAGCAGACGCCCCCTGGCACTGCCTAACATTTGCGGGGGAAGGAAGTACTCTTTTGCTCCTCTGCCTAGTGGTTCAGGACTGGAAAGTGGGCAAAGATAAACAAAGGGAAGACAGGAGGGTGGTTACAGCCCAGCTGCTTCATTCAAAAAGGAGGAGGACAGGAAAGTCACAGGGTACGATTTTGAATTACCGCAACAGCAAATCCCAAACATGTCAGGCCGGTGGTAAGTGGGCATCCTTGGAGGACACAGGTGACTGTGTTTAGGTGGAATGATGGTGCCATCTGACATTTTCTGGAAACACAGACTGAATGAAACGCATTTCTCAAGTCCTGCTTATTTCCTTGATCTATGTGCTTGTTTCTTCCCCAATATAAATAGGGTCAATTTTAATACACTCTGCATTTTCTTTGGGAATCTTATCAGCACGTGGCAAATATTTAGAAAACTATTAGCAGAAAAGTTGGCCTAAGCCCCCACCACAAGGAATACTGATGTTCTCCTCTCTACATCTGCATTCTTTTGGTTCCTGTCGTCACGTGTGTTCTCAGTGGAAATAGTTGTCAGCCAAGAATCAACATATTGTGGACAAAAGCAGAAATCCCATGTTTGTGCTTTTAATATCCCCAAATAAGAGAGTCAAACTCTCTATTGTTGAAATAAACCTATAAGGAGTGATGTCACATTTTCCCCTCCCTGCCCATTTCTAGGTCAAACATACAGAATCCATTAAATTCAGGAATTATCTGGGCTTAGACCAGGGCTTGTAGTTCAAAGAGGAAAGAGAATGTAAATCAAATAATACTCCATTTCTTGCTTTCAAGAATTTTTATTCCAGCTTGAAATAGAGACTCCCTCAAAATAAATATATTTGATTTAGCACTCTCTTTTGCTGAGCACAGAAACATTAGCCAAAAACTAAGCACCACACATCTATCCAGAGGCTGGTGGAATGAGTCTTAATATTATAATAGAACATCATTCCCATTTTGCATTTTACTATTTCTCTAAATTTAACTCAATGCAGTCCTGAAATATCAGCAATAATATTAGCAATAAAGAATAAAAGATAAAGATTACTCATCAAAGCAGCAACCTATTCTTCTTTTCTGAAGTTAGGTGAGAGAGCACATTCCTGCTGGTGAACAGAGTCTGGACTTGAGGGGACACTCATCAGGTATCCTGTGGAATGTGACAGAAGTCATAGATTCATTTTCTCTTGCAGCCTCTCCTGTCTGACACTCTGTTTGCTCCTGGCTTTGACCCTCAGGATACCTGGGTAATTAACTGCCCTGTTGTTTTAAGATACAAATGCCTTTGAAGTGCTGGGTGTGTCTACCCTGCTCTCCTGTGAGTTTCATGTGATGCAGCAGCTGGAAGCAATTGTTTAGGTGTGATTTCCAGTGAAGGGTGATTTATCTGGAGCAGGATGCTGACTTGACATCAGCAGGACAGCTGCAGTTTTGGAAGCTGCAATTTCAGAAATTCCAAAATCCCCAGGAATAAGTAACAACAGCCTCCTGGGCTGTGGGTGGGGAGAGGTGGCAGGGAGCACCTAAGATCCGCACCTCAGTAGCTTAGCTCAACCCATAAGGCCACACCCAGCAGCACAAACCTGCCAGTATTTCTGAAAAGTACTATTTTAAAAATGGATGGATTCACAGTCCTAACTAATTTGTTTGCAACCATAAGAAAAGAAATTTAACTTTGTCTTTTAAGCACAGAAAATACAATCACACCAACTTGCCTAGAGTCTTCACTTGCTAATTACAGGAGCCATGTCAATTCTTGGTTGGTTTAATTGGTGGGTGACTTACTGCTTCATCCTGGTCATGGAGACCTGGATCTTGGCTGCCTAATGATTCTTTCTTGGGTGGAAGACACTGTGAATCTCAACTTGTTAGTTGCTAGACATTGGTGTATTCTGAAGATACTCTAGCTTTGTTCCCTTTCTTTTCTTTGGATTGAATCCAGGTGGGGGGCTTAACCCCTGGTCACATCCCCAGCCCATATGTATAAGGGTCTCTGAGTATCTTAGGGCCTTGCTAAGTTCCTGAGGCTGGCCTTGAACTTGCAATCTTCCTGCCTCAGCCTCCTGAGGCTGGGATTACAGGCACGAGCCACCATGCCCAGCAGCAGTTGGACCCTTTGAGATGGTGCTTTTGAGATTTGTTTAGCTGCACAAGAACAGCACTCAGATTAGAATTAAGAATTTCCTACTGTCAGGGGTGGCCTCTCTGAGGACCTTACCAGGTGCCACCTGCCTCTCAAGGTAGCTGATACAGTGATGTGATGGAAGCAGGCACTGTCCCAGTCTGCGTGTACACCTGGCTGTCCTGCTTCATGCTCCCTGGGGGTTCTCCTCCAGGGCTGGGTCGTCTCCTCATGATGTGAATCAGGACACTCAGCTGAGCACTGAAGGGCCTCAGCCTACCCTGGAGCTCTGTCTCTGCACAGCTGTCTCTGGCGGGTCCTTGGTCCCCATGCCCCAGGTGCTCTGGTCTTGTCCACTCCCAGCGCTGTCTCCCAATGCTGGGTGTCCACCAGGCCCTGCTGGGCTCTGGCACCACAGTGGGAATCTTCAGGCTGTAAGCCAGGGTGGGGGTAGGGCTCCCCTCATTTATCCTCCGTTTCCATCCTTTGTTGATTTATTTTTGGCGTCTTGAAAATGGTCCTTTTATATATTTTCATCTGCTTTAGGTTGTTTTTGTCATTATTATTGTTTCAGGCAGGAGGCTAAAACTGACCCCTGGAACTCCATTTCTTGCTAAAAGCAAACCGTTCACTATAGATTTTTTTTTCCGAGAATCCCTTCATGTGCCTTGCAGAGATTTCGCTTCCAAGAACCTCAAAAGAAACACTCCCACTGTGGCCCCATTGAAAAGCTGCACTTATCTGAAACTCAGTCACTCACACATTGAAGATGCGGCCACCAAGATGGGAATGTGATTCGATACTCATTACAGATTTCACCCAATTGGCCAGATTGTTAACAAGTACCAGCCTGCAGCAGTCTGTGTTTGATGGGAGTGGCAAACGGTATTCTGGATGAGAACTGAGCATGAGCTGTTTACACAGAGTGCTCTCATGGACAGGGTCTTCATAATGGAAGTGCCTCTGCCTTAAGACACGAGCAAGGTGTCCCTGCACCAGAGCCCTGATGGCAATAAGTGAAGAGACAACATCACCACCAGTGTGTACAAAATGGGCCAGTTGCCTCTGCTGTGAGCTCCCAGAGCCCCGATGAGCTGCTTTAGTCCTTGTAGAAACCTTAAAAAGTGGCATCTGTGGTCATTTCCCCACTCACAGATGACAAAACTGGGGTCTGAAGAGGTTACCCAAGTTGTCCGTGGTCACTCAAATGTCCAGTAGCAGCAGAGAGATTCGAAAGCAGCTCTGATTGCAGAGTCCACACGAGTACTCTCTCCTGCATTCTGTCCTGTGGAAAGCAAGCCTGTGAGTCTATAAAAACGCACTTTGCTCAGATTCTCTCTCAGCACAAGTGTCATTCTTTGCAAAGGGAAGAGAGAGCTCCTACCTGTTTCTTAGTCGCACTTCAAATTGCCAATGGAAATCTGTGCTAAGGAGGCACCGACAAGCAACAGCATATGCCGAAATCAATATTTGCTATAGATTATGCAGATAAGCACCATGTATGTAGCATATTAGGAAAAATGTGAGCTGCCATAATCCTCGTGTTAGGAGGAAATTATTATGGCAAAGTGGCTCTGTGAACGTTTACTAGGCCAACACTCAGGCAGCAGCCGATATCCTGTTTCAATAGCATGCTAGTCGGGTTCTCAAGCGAAACAGGACTGAGAGGAGGTGGATAGACAGAGGGGATTTATTATGGGAACTGGCTCACATGGTCACTGAGAAGTCCCACAGGATGCCATCTGCCAGCTGTGTGACCAGGAGGGTCTGTGATGTAATCGAGTCTGAGGCCAAAGACCTGAGACAGGAGGGGAACTGAGTGGGTTCTGGGGGCACATGGAAGGGTCACCTGTGACAGTCCTGGAGTTCAAGATGCAAGAGCAGGAGCTGCAATGTCTAAGGGCAGGATAATATGCACGTCCCAGCTCAACAAGAGGGGCAGGAGAAAGAGAGAGACAGAGAGAGAGAGAAACTCCTTTCTCCTTTGTTCTGCATTGGGGAATTCAAGAAAGCAAAGACACTGTATGTGGTCCACAGATGAATTCTGGCCTCTTCAGAAACACACTCAGGAGTGCGTTCCTCCAGCCCTGTGAGTCTCCCTGAACCACTGGAGTGAGTCCACAAAGTTAACCATCATGACCATGACCTCTGCATTCTCTTAGCTCATACCTGTCAGCTCACCAAAATCCCTAAAGGGCATGTTCCTTGTGCTTCATGTTAGGAATGCCAGAGGGAATAAACAGGAGGTTATCAAGGAAGGGAAAGAACATGGACTTCAGGTTCTTCGGAACTTTAACATGCCATCCACGATTCAGCTGGAAGAGTCAGTACAGGCCTCTTGTGTTCAAATTTCACATTCTGAAGAAAAAGCAGCATCTTAAATGCATTTTTTCAGAAAGATCTTGTTGTTCCTCTTCTTATTTTAAAGATAGTACCTGGAGTCACTTCAGGCCTGGGAAGCCACTCACTTCTTCACAGACTCCTCAGGGGACATTTATGAGAGATGCCCCTCTTCCATCCCCACCCAGGACAGACCACTTTCCCCAATGCCAGATGCCACTCTGACTCAGACACATAGTTCAGCACCTCTTTAGACCCAGGTGACTACTATACAGTGGGTTTGCCCATGAAAGATTGGGTCAGTCTCTTGAGAAATCGATGGAAATGCATAAAAAATTTAAATATGGAATTCATCAATATGGAGATTGTCAGGTCGAATTTGGGCAGCTGCAGGGGGAGGGAGCAAGGTCACCTAGCAACACACTGTGCCCGTGCCAGAAGTGACCAATAAGGCAGACCTGCTGACTCTGATGTCCTCCTTGGGTCCATCTTTTCCTGGGCAGGACCCTTGACCCTTTCCTCAGTATAAAAACCCTGAGCAGCCAAAGCCACATGCAATTTCTTCTCACTCTCCCACCCCAACTTTTACCCCAGGGAGCTGGAGATTTTGCCCGGGACACAGACTCTAATAAATCTCAAGCCACTACTTTTGTCTGATTCTGGTGAACCTGCCTGGCGAGCTTACTCCTTTGGCCACCCTCTGCTTTTGCGAGCTTTATATTTGGTGCTGAATCCCGGGAGAGAGCTCAGACTTCCCCCATTCAGGACTACGTTCCACTCTCTTCTCCAAAAGAACCAGTAATCTCTTTATCTGGGCCAACAAAACTGGGGTAAGTGGCCTTTTCTACCATCTTCCGGTACTCTCCCGTTACTGGTCTGTCTGTAAGTCGCACATGCGCCACAGATCCCCCACCGTTTGGGCATGGAAGCCGTCCATTTTCTGTTCATTGGGTGACCACGACCAGACCTTGGGATGCCTGGTTCTGCTTGTGTTCATCCCACGGGTAACACTGGAAGGCTATAGAAAACACTGACCTTTTGGGAGCCGATAAGGTAATTTCACTAAATGGCCACCAGAGGAAATAGCCAATTTATCATGCCACTAAACAGACATGTGGAGACTTGGTTTTATTGAAATCTGTGTCCCACCGCCCCCACCTCTCCTTTTTCTGTCCGCTTCCCTATCTAAAGCCCCCCCCACACTTTCTTTTCCTTCATGTTTTCGGACCCACAGGAAATGCTCTCTGCTCCTGCCCCTCGGCTTTTGCTGAGACTGCCAACAGCCAAGACTGACGGCGGCCAAGACTGCCAGCGGCTGAGACTGTGTGTCCATCAACTGCGTGCCCGCCCCTTCCCCCTGCTGCCTCTTCTGTCTCCTCCATCTCTCCACTCCCTCTGCCAACTTGTGCCGGACTTCACCGCCAAACACCGAGCTGGCTATTCCCAGCCACCGCTACTGCCAGCACAGCAGCTGCTTCTCCTTGGCCACGGGACCAGCTCACACTCTCTCCCTCCAGTGTACTACCCCTCTCTGTCTGGCTGACCACCACCACAGCAGCCGCCTTGGCTCCCCACGCCCCATGCTGGGCTGGGCTTGCAACTGACTGCCCAGCCCCTACCCAGCCCCAGCCAACAGGCAAGGAGCCAAGTGCAGCGATAGAACCACCGCCTGGGAACCACACATGCAGAAGTCAACTGCGCTCAGGTTCAGCTTCTCCGTGCCCCCAACCAAACCCAGCCCACAGGGCCCGGCCTCTGAACACTCTCCTGTGAACTGCTACTCTTCTTCCACTGTCCCTTTAGCCTTTACCAATTCATATCCACAGGTGCTGAAAGTCATATATTCACCTTGTGAAAACTGCTTCAATTCTCCACTCCCCTCACCTGACTTAACCATTTTTGTAGATGACAGTCCAGCCTTCAAACCTGATGGATGCTGCAAAGTTGCTTATACAGAATCACCACCACCTGATTCCAAATATGCTTTTTAAATTCCTCATTCACTTTCATCTTTCTCTATTGACTCCTCTACTTATATTAAGTGAGGGAAATTACCCAAAATCCAGATAAAAATCCTTAACTGCCTTACAGAGGCCCACAAACTCATATCTGAAATCTGGTAAAAATGGCCTTTAAAGTCTACAATGCCTGACAGGCAGGCTCATTTACAGAAAAAGGTAACACTCCAGTCCCAGTCCCTGGTAGTTAACCTGTGGCCTGTTGCTCCAGCAAGAACTCCAAAGGAGGACCAGCTGTCCTCTCCACCAGGGGCAAGCCCATGGCTCCAACCAAGTTGTGTCCACTTGCAACCAAGCAGGACACTGGAAAACTGACTACCCTATGACTGGCCCCTCACTAGTGCTTCTACACAGGGATGTGACCAGCCAGGTGGTCCCTTCCCCTCAACTGTTGGGATTTAAAGAAGACTGAAGAAGCCTGGACTCGAGTATTGCTGAGCCCAGGGCATGCTCCAGGGTAACCTTATGGACACAGGATGGACCAATTCTCTTTTGCCTGCCCACTCTGGGCCTTTATTTCCTTCCCAGGTTTTGGTTATGGAAATTGATGGAAACCCTCCATGCCAAACAGAACAGCTAAGTTAGCCTGTGCCCTGGAGGGAAACACACTCTTTCCTGGTTATTTCTTCCTGTCCAGTCCCACTCCTAGGCAGAGATGTTCTCCAACTTCTGGGAGCCATCCTAGAACTTCTTCCCAAGCGTATTACTAGTACTCACCTTCTTCTACCTCTGTTTCTTACATTCTCTAGCTCTCCCACACCATCTATCTTATTGTTACCCCCAGACCTGGTTGACCCCCAAGTCTCAGACACCTCCAAGCCAGTCAATGCTTCCCACCACAAGCCAGTCTTTATCTAACTGAAATCTCATGCTTAGTTTCCTTCATGTCCTCAGTTTCCAGGAAGGACTTAAACCCATCATAGGTTGGTTACTCAGGGACTCCTCGTCCCTACTGAATCCCCCCTGTAATACTCTTACATTGCCTGTATGTAAACCCTCAGGAGCCTATTGCTTGTCCCAGGACCTCCGCCTAATTAATGAGGCAACTATTCCCATCCACCCAGTGGTTCCTAAACCCTACACTCTTTCGGTACTCTTAATGTTTAAATTCCATTGGGTAACATACTTAAAATATTACTGGTGAATTCATAACAGGTACCATTCTACATACAATGGAATCCAAAGGTTTCAACTGTGATTCAATTAAAGAAGAGTTATTTCAAAATGCAAACAAAAGAAGTCAACAGATAGGAAAGAGAAAATAGAAGGTTCTAGGTATGGAAAGATATTCAGTAGAAGGAAAAAGCGTGTTTCTGGGTAAGAAAGTCTGTGATGAAATACATGAGGGTCTAAATAAGTGCTAAAAAAGTCTGTGTGTAAGTACTAAGTTGGTTATATGTATATGAGATGATCAATTAAAGGCTATTTAAGGTTTTTCCCTAAGGTTAAATGTTAATGGGCTAATATAAATCAAAGTGTAATCAATATGCTAAAATGACAAGGATTTCTTTAAGTTTTATACTATTGTGGCTAAATAACTGGTGGGATATTGTGCTATGTTGCAGAGCCTAGGTTTTTCTTGAAAAACTAGGTTTGTTTGCTCTTTGTATATTAATGTGTCTGTGCCTTCCAGGTGCACAAGTCTTTAGAGCAGAGGATTTGTTGGGCTGGTGTTCTCCAAACTAGGCTTGTCTGTGCTGGTAATTTATAAGAATAACAAATTTTATTGGGGATGTAATTTTTATCATTTAATATTCTGTAACAGTACCTGTTACCAATAGGGTATATGTAAATTTGTTACTATTTACACTGAGATCAAAATTTAAATGCAAATGTATGTAAAAGTTAGAGCCTGATTTATTTAAAGGTTAATATTGTGAAACTTGAAAGCATTTGGCCACTTTGCCACACAAAAGGAAAGTTAAAAGCTCTCTCAGACTTTCCTTGATTTGTTCTAAATGCAATATATTATATTAACTACCATTCACATAGACTCAGGAAAAATACATGTAAACTATGTAAAATGATGTTCAAAGAGGAGGCAAATGTGTTATTTACAGTTCCTCTTCACTCTGACTCCTCTTACCTCTTTGTCTTTACATGGGAGGATCCTACATCCTTCAGGTCTTGACAGCTGACAGTGAACAGTTTTTCCAGGTGAAAACTGGCAGACTCATTTCACCCATATGCTCAGACGCAGAAAGCTCTGTTACTTACCTTAGTTGATACTTTTTCAGACTGAATAGAAACCTTCCCTACCCTCAGGGAAACTGCTGACATCACATCTGTCCTCATTGAGCAGATTATTCCCAGATTCAGACTTCCTGCATCCATCCAGTCAGTTGAGAGTTGTCTTCACCTCTCAGACTGTTCAACTAGTCTCCAGAGGCCTCAACATCACCTGAAGACTCCATATCCCCTACTGACCCCAATCCTTGATGGTAAAGTTCACACAGGGACAACAACCAACCATCCTGAGGCTTCACTTAGAATCTAAAAGTTAATATTCAGGTGGTTCTTCAGGCTCACCTAACCATCCAGGAGCAGGAAATGGAGACCCAACTCCAGATGGACGTAGCTACTCACCCTAATGCTAATCCTTTCTCATGGCTTACTCTGATACATCAAGATCTTCAACTTCTCAGTCTCTCCAGTGTTAATAACATCTCAGATTGTTTTCTTTGTGCAGGTTTGAACCGGACCCTGCTAACAACCGTTCCTATGAGTACCCCCCCTCAATACTTCCTCAAAGCCTCAAAGAACCCCCTCTTCACCATTGGAGGGAGTTCCCCCTTATTACAACTCCTCAGAGAACTTTGTGTACTCTTACACTTTCTCTAACTCAGCACCTTGCAACTAAACCATACAGGTTTCTTCTCCCATGTTTGCTCCTCCAGGATTCCTTTTCTGGCGTAATGGTACTCTAATGAAGAATTAGATCCCAATATGCCCTTTGCTTTCTGTGTGCCCTCCTCTTTAGTTCCTCAAGTGACTCTGTATAGTGAAGCTGAATTAATCTGGCTGGTTTAAAACCCTGGTATCCCTACAGGGACAAATAACATCTGTTGCCCAAGTTTCCTTACAGAACTGCTGAGCACTAGATCTACTGACAGTGAACAAAGGAGAAACATCCCTATTCCTAGAGGAGGAATACTACTAGTACATCAACAAAACTAGACTGAGAAACTGGACTCATTGAGGAAAACGTTAAAACTCTCCAGCATCTGAGTTTACCCAGAGCTGCATGAGTGAGGTTGCCAGAATGACATACAACCAAATGCTCCTGCACCCTTACAGCCACCTCCCTACTGACCCAGACCACGAATCGTTTTTTTCCCCATGATGCCCCCAACCATGCAGGAAGTAGCTGGGCAGACTCCTGCACCCTATATCACCAAAAAGGTCAGAATGTCAGGTCGAATTTGGGCGGCTGCAGAGGGAGGGAACAAGGTCACCTATCTACGCACTGTGCCAGAAGTGATCAATGAGGCAGACCTGCTGACCCTGATGTCCACCTTGGGTCCACCTTTTCCTAGGCAGGACCCTTGACTCTTTCCTCAGTATAAAAACATGCGATTTCTTCTTGCTCTCTGACCGCGACTTTCACCCCGTGGGGGCTGGAGATTTCACCTGGGACACAGACTCTAATAAATCTCAAACCACTACTTTTGTCTGACTCTGGTGAACCTGCCTGGCAAGCATACTCCTTTGGCCACCTGCTGCCTTTTCGAGCTTTACAGAGACATTGAGAAAACAATCGGATTCCTGAGTCTATCTTTTCAATGAATCAACAAGTATTAGATCTACAGATATTTACTGGGCACATACTGTACCCTGGTGTGATTCTGGGCACGGTGGACTCGGCTGTGACTGTAACAGGCAGGCCCTCACTCTCAGGGTCTCACCAGCAGCTGACTCCTGGGGGACGGGAGCTCCGTGTCTCTCAGGGACAGGGATGGGTCACAGGGGAGATGCACATGTGAAATAACTTCAGCTTACACAAAGTTCTCCACCTTCTCTGCTCTGCTCTGTGCCCTTTCCCCAGCCCAACAGTACACCCACACAAACACACCCTCACATGTACTTCAAAGGATTTAAAGATCACCCGAGATCCACTGAGGGTCCGGGTAGCTTGCTGATGAGGAAGGTCTCTGCAGTCAGTGAGAATCCCCCTTTCCCTTGGTCCCCATTCCTGTGATGTTTCTTATTCTCAATATTCTTAATATTCAACAGCCCTGCCACCAAACTGTCTCTGAGCACATTAAAACCGCAGGCAGTTTCTTTGTTCTGTTTTCACAGTCTGGGAGACACTGTGCATTGCAGATGCAGGTTGAAGATTTAATCAATCATCCACCAGCTCTGGCTGAGGGGCCACCGAGTGCCTGGGGCACCACAAGGTGCTGGGGGACACAGGGGTTCATCTGCAGGTTTCCTTGGAGATTAGAATGCACTAGAAAAATTCCACAGTGACATCCTACACCCATGGGAACTTTTTGTCACATCTCACCAACATAAAAGGTGAGTGCAAACAGGTAAAAAATAAGGTGAATTATTTCCACTTCTACTGTGTGAGAAGACAGGCATTGCCCTAAGATCAACATTGAAGCCTGGGGGTCATCAAGCGATGGTACTACCTCGTAGGTACCCACGAGCACTCCTGAAGTCCTCCTGGAGCACCTGAGAGCTCCCCTAGTGCTCTCCAGTGGGTCCTGCCTGTGTGAACACTGCATGCATTATCTCCTGTCATCCTCCCTGAGCTGGCAGGGTGGCTATGGTTTCCCTCCCCTCTCCACGGGCAAGGACAGGAGCAGGTTCAGAGAAGTTAAGTGTCCTGAGGCCAGCCCCATCCCCTGCCCCAGGCACAGGCATCCTCCCACATTCCAGGGCACTGGGGACAAGGCCTTGGTCCTCAATATTCTTGATTAGCAATGAGAATCCTGCATAATGGACTGTTTTACTGGAAGCTGAGAGGGACAGAAGGTCCCTCCGTGTGCACCTTCACCCTCTTTAGATTTCATCCTGTGACACTTGAGAAAAGCCAGCCAGACTCCTGGCAGGTTGTGACCTAAGAAGCCCTGTCCCCACTTTTCTCAAGGGATTTTTCTCTGATTCAACAAAGGAACCTTCCAGACATCTCTATGGCTGACTCTTGGACCAGGCCAAGGCTTTGGCAGTTCTTAGAACAAATAGCCATTCTCCATTCTGCTCCTATTCACACAGCAAAACAGACCAGGAGGCCAGGGAGGGAGGGGCAGCCAGCAGTGGTAGGGCTACCATTTCTCCCTGGGTTATTTCTGGGGCTTGAATTCACAAGCATGGAAACATGATCCAGTCTTCATCAGCAGCAGGAGGCATGAGGCAAAGGAAGTGCCTGCCCCTCTCCCTGGCTCCCACAGATGGCAGGGACCTTGGCAGAGAAATCCCAAGGCCACTGAAGTGTCCGTGCATCTTTCATCCAAATTGCTCTGCAGAGAGAGGACAGGCCTGTGGAACTTTGGGAAGAAAACCTCAAAGTGCAGTTAAAATGCCTGGCCTTCCCCTGCCTTCCGATGCCAGAGGTGGAACTTGGGGCTTTCCTGTTCGTTCATTTTGCACTGGCCCTGCTGTGCCAGCCGGAAGCTGCAGTCTGAGGCACTCGGCCCAGGTGGTTTCTCTGAGGTTCCAGAATAAGGAAAGAGACTCAGAAAAGGAAACAACAACAACAACAAAAAACAGGAAGGAAACCTAAAAGTCATTTGATGCTGATGCGGGTAGCTGCTCTCCTCTTTAAAGCTGCGTCCAGAATAAAACTTCTCCAGAGATCTGGAAACAAACATTAACGAGTGTGTTCTCTCTACCACTCCAATTAGCTGTAGCCTAACAAATAAGAAATAAATGACTTCATTCCAGATGGCTTCTGTGGGGGCCGTAAAACAGAACCATCTGCCATTTATGGCCCCTGTTTCTGGATGAGGGGACCCAGCAGCAGGCCTTGCTGGCCAAACCACATTAAATCTACTTGAGGTTCCTGTCCCTCTCGGTTTTTAGAGGGAACCATCAATTCAGATTGATTTCTGAATTCCAGGATGAAAATGAAGAGAAAGGAAGGTGACCAGGTGATATTAGATTTTCCTTCATCTACCAGCTGAAAGGGGTGGTGTTCAAAACACCTCTTATTTTTACTCATTTCTAACTACCAAGGAATGCCAATCTAACTGGACTAGTTTTACTTAAATACTAGTGGAGTTAGCATTATTTTTGCTCACAACAGTAAAACATGTGTATAAATAGTAGGAAGCAAATTCAAGATTTTTTTCTTTCAAATAGACGAAGGGGGGAAGGATTCCTGCTGCATAACCGTAGCATCATGCTGGTGTCAATTCCTAAAGCTCTCTCATGGCCAAGGCTGATCTCACGGGTGGCCCCAGGACAATGCTTTCCTAAATAATAACATAATTTTTATTTTTTTCCCAAGATAAAAGCAATATATATTTATAATAGAGGAGAGGGAAAATAGAAAAATCATTTTCAATCCACCAATCCTACCACCTATTGTAGGTAACCATTTTTAAGGAAGATTTATTTATTAAAGTGTTTTTATTAGTGCATTTAGGTGTACACATGGTAATGGAGTTCATTTTGACATATTTATAAAGGCATATGACATAATTTGCTCCACTTCAATTCCCAGGACTCCCTCTTCCCTCCCCTCCTTTTCCCCCCAACCTCCTTCCTTGACTCTATTGGTCTTCCCACTATTTATTTATTGTTTTTAATTGGTGAACTAGAGCTGTACATAAAAGTGGAATTTATTGTGATATAGTCATGCATGCATGTAGCATCATTTGGACAATTTCATTCTGCATTCCTCCCCTTCCCACTCCTCCTCCTCTTTTTCCAATCCCCTGCCTACACTCCCTTGTTCTTCCTTCTATTTTTATGAGAGATCCTTTTTTATTAATTCATCTTCTCTCTCTAGCTCCCACATATGAGAGAAACCATTCCACCCTTGATTTTCTGGGTCTGGCTTATTTCACTTAGGATAATGTTCTGCAGTTCCATCCATTTACCAGCAAATGACATAATTTCATTCCTCTGAATGGCTGAGTAAAACTCCATTGTGTATATCTGCCACGTTTTCTTTATCCATTCTGCCACATTTTTTTCATCCATTCATCTGTTGATGGACATCTAGGCTAGTTCCATAATTTGACTATTATGAATTGCACCACCATAAACATTGATGTAGCTGTATCACTGTGGTACACTGATGTTAGTTCTTCTGGATAAATACTGAGAAAGGAGATAGCTGGGTCCTATTGTGGTTCCATTCCTAGCCTTTGAGGAATCTCCATACTGCTTTCCAAAGTGGTTGTTAATTTGTGGTCCCACCAACAATGGATGATCGCACCTTTATTCCCACATCCTCTCCAGCACTTACTGCTATTTGTATTCTTGATGACTGCCATTCTGCCTGGAGTGAGATGAAATCTCAGTGTAGTTTTGATTGGCACATCCCTGATTGCAAAGGATGTTGAATACTTCTTTTCATGTATATATAGGCCATTTCTTCTTTGAGAAATGTCTGGTTAGTCCATTTACCTATTTATTCATTGAATTACTTGATTGTTTGTTTTGGTGTTGAGTTCTTTATATATTCTGGATATTAATCCCCTGTCACAGGAGCAGTTGGCAAGGATCTCCCATTCTGTAGACTGTGTGTCCACCCTCTTGTTTACTTTGCTGTGCAGAAACTTCTTAATTTGGTGCTGTCCTGTTTATTGATTATTGGTTTTATCTCTTGAGCTTTAGAAGTCTTGTTAAGGAAATCCATGCCTGCCTCAAGATGTTGGAATATTGAGCTTCTAGAAGTTGCAAAGTTTCTGGTCTAATTCCTAGGTCTTTGAGGCACTCTGTGTTGACTTTTGTGCAGGGTAAGAGACAGGGATTTAGTTTCATTATTCTACATGTGGATGCCCAGTTTTCCCAGCACCATTTGTTAAAAGGCTGTCTTTTCTCCAGTGTATGTTTTGGCATCTTTGTCAAGGATAAGATGACTATCTATGGGTTTGCCTCTGTGTCTTCTCTTCTATTCCATAAGTCTGCTTGTCTGTTTTGATGCCCAGTGTGCAGGTTTTGTTTTTGAGCTAGCTCTGTAGTGTAATTTGGGATCAGGTGTTGTGATGTCACCAATCTGGAAATTATTGCTCAAGGCACATCTCAATCTATGTCATTTCAGCTCCTCTCTCTGTGTCTCTCTCTTCCTCCCTCCCTTCCTCCCTCTTTTTCTTTTAATGAAAATATACTTTAAAAAAACACGCTGAATGCTGGTGAAGATGACAAGAAACTAGATCCCTCATATACAGATGGTGACAATGTAAAATGGTGCAGTCACTCTGGAAAAAAATTTAGGCCGTTCCTTTTAAAACTAAAATAAACTTACCATACAACCCAGCAATTGCATTCTTGGGCAGTAGTTCCAAATCAAGACAGGCTGGTTTATCCACAGAAACTCATCCATTCATGTTCACAGCAGTCCCAATGACCCTGAACTGAAAACTAACCAAACTTCATTGGGTGAATGGTTAAACTGTGTTGAGCCACATGATAGAATACCATTCAGTCATAAAAAGAAATGGAGTCTTGTCACATTCAGCAGCTTTTGAACTATCAGGAAATCATCCTGAGTGGAAAAGTCAACGTCAAGAAGCTCCAGACAGCTGATGATACAGCATTTGTGAGATGGCATTGCGAAGATAAGGTGGGGTGATAAAGATGGCAGCCAAGGCTAGAAGGGGTCAGGGGTGGAAGGAGTAAGGGGCAAGGGTCTAGGCAGAAGCATGAGGTGTTTTGTGGAGATAAAGTTGCCCATCTTGATTGTGCTGGTGGCCATTCAAAAGCACACATGTGATAAACCTACAGAACCTGTACACATACACACACACACATGAGGACACCTGTACACACACAGACACACATGAGAACACCTGCACGCGCACACACATACACACACACACACACTCACACACATGAGGACACCTGTACACACACACAAACGAGGACCCCTGCCCACACACAGACACACAGGAGCACACAGGACCTGGCAGGAGAGCATACGGGATGCACAGTGCCATTTTCTGGATTCTGACACCATCCTGAGCTTTGCAAGGTCCAGTTATCGGGACAAGCAGAGTGAAGGGTGTAAGACCCCCACATGCTCCTCTGCAATTTTCAATGAATCTGTGATTTCTTTAAGATATTTTTTAAAAGGAAGCACCCTTGCTGTGCTAAGAAATAGCACCTGCTTGTAGTGCTCCCCTTCTCTAAAACAGTGTGCTGCTCAAGCAGAATCTCAAGGTCAAGGAAAGAGTATGGTGTGTGAAGGGCTGTCCTATTTCATTCAGAAACATGGGGATGTAACTGTGGGTTTTTAAGGCACACTGTGTGTGTGGCTTTGCAACGTGGCTTCATATTAACAACACCGTCATCATTTTCCCATGTCAGGAGGTGCACTTTTGTGTAATTTCTTAACATACTCTTTATAAGGATCTCCTTCTTCCTCGCCTTGTCTTTTTTAAGATGGTGCCAGCAGAGCTTCTTTTCCGGGTTGTTCCCCTGCTCCACCCCGCTAATGAATCGAACCTTTGACCAATGACCGAGCTACACAATTGCGGTTAACACAGGGAACCAATAGCTTGCCACCTCACCACTTACCAACAACCCACCCCTCTCGGAAATCCCCTAGTGCACCCTATATAACCCTGGTGATTGTTCAATGAAACGGAA
>JAJEJO010049307.1:0-24513 GCA_020662805.1 Glaucomys volans
AGAGACCATCATCACACTAAACATGATCAATTAACTAATTTTTAAGTTCAGTTTCAATGACTTGGAATATCATAATTGCTTCAAACTTTCCATTTTACAACAATACCAAATAGCTATCAACCATAAAGGAGATAACTTATTGAATTAAGGAATTTTTCCTTTGTTTTCATTATATGTGGGGATTATCTTGATAAACATCTTAATGTTGTGACAATAACTAATGTACATATCATGGAATTTGTTTTCTTCCTACATTTTGACCCCTAGCAATTTTACCTAATAGCATCTTTATGAAATACTATGAATTCATGTCATTGTCAGTCTTGACAAGTTCAAAAGGGACAAAACACAAATTTTGAATGGGATTCATGTTTTGAAGTAAATTTAGAAAAATAAATTGGAAATGACTTTTTATTCCTAGGGTTTATGTTCTTTACAATTAGATTTATTTAACTGGATACTACATACAGTATGCTTGAGAAAATTAATATAAGTACAGGTTTTGTAGAATCATGGATCTGTGAGATACTCACAAATCTCAAATATATAAATGATTCATTCAGAGAAAATGAATAATTTCTGAAAATGGAAATGACTATCATGGATCACATCAGTAATTGTATATATTCTCTCTTTCTTAAATTACACTAGTGTTTTACAAACACCAGTATAAAAAACAAATGTGCATAAATATGACTTTTCTCCAAAATTATTTTAAGTCTGGAAAACATAGACTCTTGGAAAGTTCATGAATTGCTATGTAAACATTGTCAATAGTCCCAGAGTGCAAGAGACACCAAAATTTCAAGATGGCAATGTAGGCATCAGGTCATAGAATGACACATTCCAAGAACCCCCAAATGAATTACTGCGCAATAAACTTCATTCCATCTTTTGTAAACTGATGCAATAGTTTTCCTCTTCATGAAAAATTCCCAAGCCCCTCAAAAAACCTGAGGTGCACAAGGCAGGAGATGTGAATGTACAAGGCTTATAATTCCAAGGACAAGCTGAGTATCCCTGATCCAAAAATGGTTGGGCCACAGTGTTTGAAGTTTGGATTATTTTTCAGATTTTGGAATATTTGCATATACATAATGAGATCTCTTGGACATAGGACCTAAGTTTAAATAAGAATTTCCATTTATGCTTCATATGCAATTTATATGTATAGTGTGAATGTAATTGTATGTAATATCTGAATTTTGTGCATGAAACAAAGCTTCATGGTATAGAATTTTCTACTTTTGTTCCTGTGTTGGTGCTCAAAAATTTTTGGATTTTGGAGTATTACTGATTTCAGATTTTCAGATTAGGTTTGGAATGCTCATTGCCAAAGTATTTCAGTTTTTCAACCCTCCATGGTCTTTTCAGAGGTGTTTCCCCTACTGTTGAATCTGGGCTGGATTTTGGACTTGATGTCAATACAATGTCAGACATGAGGGCAAGTTAATATCCAGGGTGCTTGGGTTTCCTCTTTCTTCTGTAATCCTGCCAGCACCTTAGGAACAAGCTCCAGTCAGATTGCCCACGGATGAGAGTACATGGAGAGTGGCTGAGGCCACCCTAGACCAGCACGTAGCCTGCCAACTGTCTCCTGAACAGGAAAGAGAGCCCCTGAGGTTGGCAGAGTTGCCTACCTGGCCTGAGATAACCACAGACACATGAGAGAGTTCAGCTGGAGACCAGAGGAAACATCCAAATGACCCATAAAACCATAAGCAGTAATGCCTACTTACCATTCTTATTCCCACTGCTTTTGGGTTGTGCCAATTCATAAGGATGCAAGTTTTGGGAAGATTTTGATTTTTTAAATTTAATATTTCTCATGGAAACTTCTATTTTTATGCAAAATTTGTTCAAATTTACATTGGGTTTGTAGTTTTCAAAGAGAATCCCTTAACTTAAACACATTTTCACAGAAACACCTGTGGGACATGTTTGAATTAAGCAGGCAAATTGATTCCTCAGTCCTATTCTGATCCTTTTCCTTAGGTTAATTAACTAGTAAATAAATCAATAATAAAAATCAAAGTGTGAAAAAAGAGTAAAAAGTAGACCGTGTAATAGCAATTAAATATTTTACCAATATGCTTCTGACTGAACATGCTAAACTACATGAAGAGGGTCTCTACATTTGTAAATACTCCAATTAAAGTACAATAATTTTTGAGAAACTCAACCAGCACATTGCAGACGCCCACCTTAGGCATCACCTGCTGGTGTGAGCAATGTGATGTGCAGTTCTCCTCAGGCAGTGAACTTGACCTACATTTTCAGGAGCAAGTCTGTGATGAACAGTACTTGTGTCAGTTCTGTGAACACAGAAAAAATGATTCAGAAGACTTGCACAGCCATGTGGTAAATGAGCATGCGTGAAATTAATAGAATTAAGCAATAAGTATAACAATGTGCAATGGAGAACATGGACAATACAGCCTCTTAAGCAAAATTACCTCTGACAAATGGAAGAACTTCTTTGTATGTCACGGCTGTGGTGTTCGGAGTGGATGTCATACAAATGATTAAGGAGTATGTTGCTATTGGACATAATAAAATATTTCCTCAAGCTTGTGATAACTTTGGGAAGGGCTTTTCAAGTACGCTGGAATGTTGAAAGCATTTAAATTCACATTTATTCAGAGTGATTTATTTATGTCAACATTGGGAATATTCAACAGGACAGATCAAAGATTTTAACATTTGTCTAGATTTCAAGCATTCGGTTGACTTACCTCATCAATGTAGTGACGGCTTGAGGCAGTTTGGAAATAAAAGGGATTTAATAAGCAACCACCTAGTCCATGAAACAACTTGATTATCCTCTTTATTTTGACTTACATAATGTTTTTGTAAAACAATGAATTCAACTTCGTTTTTGGAAAAAGAAGTATATGATGAAATGATGACATTAATTAATATTGAAAGAACAGCCATAACTATTTTGAGAACAATAACCCAACAGGAAATATGAAAAGAGTGGGAACAGATAGTTCACATTAAATTACAATTGATACATTAATTTGTCTATTTTCATTAAGGAAATGAATAAAAACAATACAAGGTAATTTTTCTTTTACTAGTCATCTTGAGAAGGATAATGTCTAAACATAAAAAGGGACTTCAATGTAGAGATATGGATGTTTTCAAAGTCTGATAATGAATATACAAAATTGCTGTGTCTTCCTAACAGGTCAATTCTATCCAAATTAAATTCATTCAAACTAAAAATGCAAGTTGGCACCTGGTGGCACACTGCCTGTAATCCTAGTGACTCAGGAGGTTGAGCCAGGAGGATGGTGAGAGTTCAAAGCCAATCTCAGTAAAGCAAGGTGCTAAGCAACTCAGTGAGACCCTGTCTCTAAATAAAATGCAAAATAGGGCTGGGGTTGTGGCTCTGTGGTTGAATGCCCATGAGTTCAATCCCCAGGATTCGCACCCCCCAAAAGAAAATTGCTGCAAACTACTAACAAAAAACAGTAGTTTCACCCTGGAAAACTTCCAGCTCTAATACTTGCAAAGAAAACTCAGTTTCATTTACTGCAGTAATTTCTTACTCCATGTTACCTCCATGTTTATAAATAAGAATACTTGCACTTCCTTCTTCATAAATTTTATCCATTAAGCATCTTATTTCAATTATTAGTTAGATTTGTATTATGATTTAGCTCTCCATCCATCCTTTCCCTGGCTCCTCAACATTGGAGGACCTCATAATCAAACACCTGTGAGTTTCCCCTATTGTAATATTTACTAATAATAAAGTATCACATTTCAATTTAAAATGTTTATATTAAGCTTATTTCATACTATTCAAATGAGAAAATTTCCATTTTTATTTTTTATATGCAATTACTTTTTTTTTTACCATGCCACAATTTTTATTGCAACATGGCCACTTTTGTGAGGGTGGGGAGTTTGATCTCAAAACAATGTTCCACTTAAGGCTCTTTCATACAGAAATGGCCATCATGACTGATATTCAAAATATTTTTAGTGTTGGAAGACTCACATGGTAAACATAAAACACCTACACGTATTCAGTAGTGTACACCCAATGGAAAGGTGTTAATAACAGCTATTTCTTTTGAGAAGATATGCAGGTTATAGGAATAAACACTGAGGTATTAGGATAAGTTGATGACAGTTAATGAAACTTAATTGGCATTCCTTTGGGGGGATTAAAATCATTTTTAAAAAGTGCTTCTAATGCATAGTGTTATAATCATGCTGCCATGTCACAAAAGAAGGCTTGCCAAGGCAGGTGAGGTGTATGCATGCTCCAGCGCCTCACAGAAGTACAATCAAGTGCAACTATAAATAATGCTGAAAAAGTTCACCATCTGACCAGTGGATGATACTTTCAAGGCATTCAATACGCTTACCTTCTGCAGAATTCTAGACTATTCACATTGACAATCATATTCATGATAGGGATTGCTGCAAGGGAGGTATTTAACCAGTTGTTTTGGCTAAAATAAGATAGGAAGGCATTCCTTGGATTCTATATAAAAGTAACCATATTAAAGAGTCTGATGGCAATCATTGACAGGCTGCTTAAATGATGTCTCCTTCATTCACTGTGTTGGAAGGGCCCAGGGGAAAGGGAAAAAACTAAAACAAAAAACCCCACCTAATGCTATTCCAATGGGCTGAGCTGGAGAAATGAACTCTCCTTATGATCCAGATGGCACTTGATGGTCATTTTATAGCGGTTTTCCTTCAAGTGAAACTACTACATTGCCTCCCAATTTCTAAGTGTTGGCCAGTCCTTAATATCATCCAAGCCATTGACTTGCCACCCGTGTTTAATACATGGAAGTTTCTTTTTAGTGGCATCTTTTGAGCTAGCATAAATCATCTGGTTTTTAAGGGTGCACTTTCAGGAGCCCAAGATCTGCTCTGCTTCCTTTACAATTATTTGTCTTTTGTCATTGCTTAAACAGAAGGGAACTGCTGTCTTTCTTTTTCTTTCTTTCTTTTTTTTTTTTTTTGATCTCCTCTTGTGAAGATTTCCTTATTTCATATCATTAAAAATTTTGATGACTTCATCATTCACTGTAACTCCCCATGCCATAGTGCCTGCAGCTGGGACTGGGGCAGGGGCTCTGACTCTGTGGATCTGGGAGGAGGAGAAGGGGGGGCCGGTGGCAGGCAGGCAGGAGGCTGCTAGTGCAGGCGGAGATGCGGCCCAGGGGAGGGGGCAGGACTGACGGCCTCTTACTTTTATTATTCCATCTTGTGGACTTCCTTGCTGTCCCCTGTGTATTTCCGCCTCCCATTATAACCAAATTTTGTGTTACAACTCCATTTCCAAAATCCTCCCAGTGTAAGACATTTTGTAGTGTGCTCAAAATGCGTGCTTTAGCACTATTTTTCATTTTCATTTTATGGCCTTCTCTCCTTTATGTTTGCCTTCTTCTACCACAATCCCTGTTTAATGAATTCTAATGTAGGCAAAGACTAAGACTAAGGATAACCTTTGCTTATCTTTTAGCCAATATTTAGATTATCTTAATGATTCTTATGTTTCCTTTATTTCATGTTTTTCCTTTCTTAGTTTATTCCTACATTTTACTAACAAATCCATTAACTGTATACAAGGACCAAGTGAATGTATTATTTTGAAGTCATTTATGAATGAACATATGTTTACATGTATTTAGGACCTTTTATGTGAACAGACTTACATGCAATGTTACTTTCTTCAAACCTTCCCAATATTGTCAAGATTCTGATCTTGCTTTTGAAAATAAGAAAATACTTCTGATTCCAGAAACTTTATATGTGACATTTTCTTCCCCTGCTGGAAAAATTTCAAGACTTTTCTCCATTGTTCTGAAACATCTAAATGAGTAACTGTGCAGGGGTACAGGGAGATTCACAGCATCAGTGTATTATGTTATAATATTTTACCCAAGGAAGGAATTCTCCCCAGAGAGTCAACCAAAGTTTGCAGCATTCTCAGTGCCTATTAGGGAGAGGTTCTATACATTTAGAATATTTGATATGTTCAGTGTTTAAATTTTGTTTATTTATTTACTTATTATTTACCAACTATCTCTTTCCTGATAATAAATGGAAAGTTATTTGCTAGAATGTGGTTGAGAATTGTGCCTCATTTCAAGACAGAAGGGAAATTGGGATTCTTGTTTCTTTTCTAAAGAAGTTTGAGTTAATAAATAGCAATTGTATATATTTATGGGACACAATGTACTGTTGATGTAAGTTTTGTTATATAAAATAAATTGGCTGTAAATATTATCTGTATCTTCTCACTAGAAATTCCAGGACATTCCAATTTTGATAGTTTTAGAATTTTGGTAGTAATCAATTATCTCATTGACTCTCCATTTGGGGTTAATGTTTCCATTAAATTAAATGTAATCAATTACCACTACATTATTGCATTATTACTCATGTTATTTCTTGTTACATTCATTTTACTTTCCTATTGTTTATATTATTTCATCATATCATGCTTTCTTTATTTTCTTTTTTTTTTTAATTTACTTATTGATTCATTGAACACAAATGGAGTACAGCTATTGTTTCACTGGTTGTACACAAAGTAGAGTCACACCATCTGTGTGTTCATGCATGTACACAGGGCAATGGTATCTGTCACACACTCTGTTATTAATTTTACCCCCCACCTGCCCCCACCCCTCCCTTCCCTCTATGCTAGCTATCTTTCCTCCATTCTTGCCATCTTTCCCCCCCACATTATGCATCATCATTCATTTATCAGAGAGACCATTCGGCTTTTGGATTTTTGGCATTGGCTGATCTCACTTACCATAACAGTTTCCAACATCATCCATTTACCTACAAATACCATAATTTTATTCTTCTTTATGGCTGAGTAATATTCCATTGTGTATATATACCACAGTTTCTTTATCCATTCATCTACTGAAGGGCATCTAGGTTGATTCCATAATCTAGCTATTGTGAATTGAGCAGCTATGAACATTGATGTGGCTGCATCACTGAAGCAATCTGATTTTAAGTCCTTTGGGTATAAGCCAAGGAGTGGGATAGCAGGGTCAAATGGTGGATCCATTCCAAGTTTTCTAAGGAATCTCCACACTGCTTTCCAGAGTGGCTGCACCAACTTGCACTCCCACCAGCAATGTATGAGTGTACCCTTTTCCCCACATCCTCGCCAACACCTGTTGTTGCCTGTGTTCTTGATAAAAGACATTCTAATTGGGGTAAGATGAAATCTTAAGGTGGTTTTGATTTGCATTTCTCTTATAACGAGTGATGTTGAACATTTTTTCATAAATCTGTTGATTGCTTGTAGATCTTCCTCTGTAAAGTGTCTGTTCATTTCCTTGGCCCATTTATTGATTGGGTTATTAGTGTTCTTGGTGTTAAGATTTTTGAGTACTTTGTAGATTCTGGAGATATAGCTCAGTTGGTAGAGTGCCTGTCTCAAATGTTTTTAACTTGAAACCAGGCACACTGCCCCATGCCTGGAATCCCAGAGACTCAGGAGGCTGAGGGAGGATGATCAGGAGTCCAAAGCTAGCCTCAGCAATTTATTGAGGCCCTAAGTAACTCAGTAAGACCCTGTCTCAAGAGAAAATTAAATGGGAATGTGCCTCAGCGGTTAAACACCCTTGGTTCTATCCCTGGTACCAAAAAAAAAAAAAAAAAAATTTAAAAAAATTTTTTTAGTTGCAAACTACAAAAATAAAAATAAAAAAAGTGCTTGTAAGCCTTATAAATTTTAAGAAACTACCATTCTGTTTTCCTGGTTTTCAAATAAGCATTCCTGAGATGTAGAGAGCCACACTCCAGATTTACATTCATTTAACTTTTGAAACTAAAATGATGTTCAAAGAGGAGGCAAAAATCAGCTTCAGAACTAAGACACTTTACCTAAGATTGTAAAGAGCCCTGCCTTACCTGAGATAAGGCTCTGCCTCCCACCCTGCTGCATGTCAAAATAGCTCCAATATAAGCCAGACATCAGCATGTTTAAAGTTATAGTCAAAAGATTGTTTGCTGTAAGATACTGTGATATCAAACAGGGAATTTAATATATAGCTCAAGCAGAATATAAGATGACTATTACACAAGCTAAATATGTTTTTACTATTGTTAATTGTATTTTGTATTTTCCTTGTAAGCTCTATAACTGCCTGATTAATGCTTTAAAAGGTACTGCTTCTAGAGCAAACCTAAATTTGAGATACTAAGCCATCACCTATATTACAGATGGGATAATATAACCCTAATTAGATAAAAAAGGTAGTAATAATTGCAAAGTTATAGACATTGGAGTTAAAGCCCAGTACTCTTACTTTGTGATTGGTGAAACTGGCTTGCTGGATGTTTAAGATCAAACTTAGGGATCAAGATTAACACAGGAGGGCCAAGAAAACCAGTTTTGGCTCTTGCCCTCAGAGTCAGCCTGAATCTAGGGAAAAGAAGAGCTTCTCAAAAGAGCTTTGAACTCTGGGTCACACAACTTCCAATCAGGGAGATTGATGAGACTCACTAGAGGATGAAAGCCAATCAGTGCACCTGCTACAGAGGAGGGTCATTGCAAAAGGGAGAGACATCCTAATACTTCCAAGGGAAGCCACCTCACCTCATCAAGGAGACTGACCCTACCTAGTCTATGGCACTAAAGGAACTAAGAAGCTACTCTCCACGAGTAACCCCTGTGGGAACTCAGCTGACTCTTAAGAGACAGAAACAGGTCAATTTGACCAGCTTGATCTTAAACGCCTAGCAAAACAGTTAAAATCAAAACATAGTCATTCCTGGGCATTTAAAAAGGAACTATCAGTCAGAAATTTTCACTCAGTTTAAGGCCTATAGATCTTTCTAAGCTACGCAGGTAGGCTTAATCTATGTTCGCTAGTATGATTATCTAGCCCTAAATAACAGAAATATAGAGATCTCTACTAAACACAGGTTATACCAATAGAAGGATGTTTTACAAAAATCAGATGACATTAAGTAGCTTAACTATATTTTCTGGGGACATAAATAACAGTAAAATTAAAAATTGTGCTTCCATGCCAATATTAAAGTTCCCAAATAAAGGCCTTGACCCCCTCCAGCATTTGTTAGGCCTAATTACAGGAACAACTTCTCAGTTCTTCCATCTGGTGAGAGATTGATTTCTATTCATTGACATGTTCCAGATGCTGCAACAATTATTCTATGTCAATCTCATTTTGGTACTCATGTCTTTTGTTTCTCTCATAGAAGCACCCATCCCCCAGATGACTTTACAACCTGCTCTTCCCCAAGCAGACTTCAACCTACGCTGGACCCCTCAATTGACCAGATTTCTAAAAAGGAACTCAACTGCTTGCCCCCCACTTCGCCCCCTTCCAGCTCAGAAGCAGCCAGAGCGGTCTTCGCCCACTTTCCTTACAGCAAGCAGTTAAGTTCCTAAACAAAAAGGGCAGAATGAAGCCAGATTTAACAGGCAGTTAGTGTAGAAATCAGGGAATCTGGTCAAATTGAGGAATGAAGTCTGGGAAGTTGGAGACGCCCCTGGGAGACTGAAATGTCATTGCCTCCAGAGCCCTCTGATCACCAAGGTTACTTGCTCAACTGCCCCTCCCCAAAAGCTGCAGGCAGTGAGTTGCTAATTAAGGCCTCCAGGTCCCACCTGAATCTCCACGTGGCCCTTCCCCCTGCCATTCCCACCTCAGCTTTTTGCTGTGTCACCACCGCCATATGGGCAGGAAGGAGAGATAAAGGTCAGAGGAAGGGGCAGAACAAAAGAAGACCCTACACTCCTTCGAGATAGGAGACACCGTCTGGGTCCGCAGGCATCAGAACAAAAACCTTGAACCTCGCTGGAAAGGACCTTACACCGTTTTGCTGACCACCCCTACCGCCATCAAGGTAGACGGCATTGCAGCTTGGGTCCACGCATCCCACGCGAAAGCTGCACATCCACAAGACTCCACCCCTGCACCTCAGGAATCAACATGGAGGTTACAATGCACCCAAAACCCACTAAAGATAAGACTTTCATGCTGTTAATTATCTTAGCTTTGTTTCCCATGATGTCCTATGGCAGTCCACATATATCCAGAAATCTAGTTTGGTTTATTCACAATATTGAAACTGGAAAGAAACTGGTCCTGGCTCAAGGGCATCATGCCCTAAATACCTGGTGGCCGAACTTGCCTTTTATCTTTGTAAATTAGCTGAAGGATCTTGGGAATACACTCAGAAAACCAAAGGGGACTCCTATCCACCCTGCAGATTCCGATCTTGGTATTTTTGCCCCGGGCACGCCCGTACCTATCAATGTGGGGAGCCAGAGGCCTACTATTGTGCCTCATGGGGTTGTGAGACTAGTTCAAATGGGTCCTACTGGGCATATAACACAGGACTGACCCCTTGTGTGTCTACTGCCATTCTAAATGTCACAACCGATTTTTATGTATTAGTCCAGCTATGGCCTAGGATATCCTACCTACAATCAGAGTATGTTCTGGGTCACCTAGAAGGCCAAAAGAGGTACCCCCGGGAACCCATTAGCCTGACCATAGCTCTGTTACTAGGAGTAGGGGGAATTGCTGCAAGAATCGGTACAGGAACAGCTGCAATAGTACAGGGAAATCAGGACTTATATCTACAGGCCGCCATGAATGAGGACCTAGCTGCTATGGCAAAATCTATTACAGCCCTAGAAAAATCTCTTACTTCCCTTTCTGAAGTTGTGTTGCAGAATCGAAGGGGATTAGACCTACTGTTCCTACAGGAAGGTGGTCTTTGTGTGGCCCTAAAGGAACAATGCTGTTTCTATGCTGACCATACAGGAGTAGTCAGAGAAACCATGGAAAAGGTAACAGAAAGATTAGCCAAACGGCAGAAAGAATTTGAGGCACAACAAGGATGGTTTGAACAATGGTTTAGTAAGTCCCCCTGGTTGACTACCTTGCTATCTACTATAGCTGGCCCTCTGATAATTTTAATACTAATTTTCACCTTTGGGCCCTGCATCTTGAACAGACTAGTACAGTTTATGAAGGACCGACTTTCCACAATCCAGACTATGGTCCTTACTCAACAGTACCAAATGATTAAGCAAACTGATGAATATTCTCCATAACCGGGGCAAGATGGACAAATGGATATAGGATTCTATCCATGATAAAGAAAAAGGGGGGAATGAAAGACCCCAGCCCCATGTCTTAAACCCATGACATAGGTCACTCTACCCAACCCCCCTGAGAAGGTTCCGGGAACTGCCCGGAGGTCGTAAAACTGATAAAACAGGTTAAAAAAGAACAGGGCAATTGGGAAAGCACAGGGCAGTTGGAAAAGCACAGATCACTATGACTAAGCAAAATTGTGGTTGTTCCGGGAACATAGTATGACCTATGTGCTGGATTCAAAATAGCCAATAAGAAACCTGTTGCTTACCGTGCGCGTGAAACCTGCCCCTTTACCCTATAAAAAACCTGTACCCCAGAGCCCGGTGTGCCAGTTCACCGAAGCTCTGGCTGAGGTTTTGCTGAGCACCCGCAGGCGCCTGTGTATCAATAAACAGCCTCTTGCTTTTGCAGCCTGTGTCTTCGCGTGATCTTCCTTGGACAGGGGGATGGAAGGTCTTTCAGTATCTGATAAAATGCAGCACACCCTCGTGTTTAAAATACTACAGAAACTAGGGAGAGAAGATATTTTCTCAACATTATAAGGGCTATATAAGACAAACCCAGGGCAACAACATACTGAATGGAGAAAAGCCAAAAGCATTTCCTCTAAAATGAGGAACATGTCCAGCATATCTGCTCTCCCATTTCCATTCAACATAGTCCTTAAAAACTCTTGTCCATCAGGCAAGAGAATAAAATTAAAGGGATACAGATACAAAAAGGAGAAGTCAAATTATTTGTTTGCTGATGGCATAATTCTCTATTTAAGAAAACCCCAACAATTCTACCAGAAGACTGATAATTTAAGCAAAGAACTGATAATTTAAGCAAAGTTAGCAGGATACAAGAGCACGAAAAATCCGTCAATCTTGTTCCTTTCCTTCAATAATGAATCTGCTGCAAAAGAAATTAGATAAACTATTCCATTCATAATACCATCAAAATAACAAAAAACAAAGACAAGAGAACTTAGGAATAAATTAAACCAAAGAGGTGAAAGACCTCTACAGTGAAAACTACAGAGGCATACATTTATTTTGAAGGTATTCATTTCTGATCACTAGGGGAAGATCGGTAAGAAGGTGCCAGAGCAGCTCTGGGGTTGCAACCTTGTGGAGATGTCAGAGATGGAAGGTGCCCCAAGCCCCTCCTCCCGATTATTCTGACCATTTCTTACTCATTCATTGTGTGCACCACAGAATTCAGTGTTAATAGACTCCAAAGATAAGAACAATTCCACATTGGTGCACTTTATGTAAATAGCATGAGGTGGTTTGACATTTACACACCCCAAATCCTATGTGCTCCTTCTCTACTATGTTAGCAGAAACCATGAGGAGATTTGGGGTGTGTAGGGAGGTAGTGGTGCAGCCAGTCACTGCTGCAGGCTATGTCTCACTTCCCTACACATGGGATTATGGAGATGATATGGTCTCCACTGCCTTCTCAGATGTGACTTTTCCAATTACTGCCACCTACCCTCTCCACATACCTCAGGGAAGGGCCTGCTGACTGGGAGAGGGATTCCTTCTGGTCAAGGTCACCAGTTCACAGTAAGCCATGTCTACACTGGCTCAAGGGGAGAATCTCCACCCACACCAGAAGAAGGGGAGTGAATCTCTTACCACATTAGGTGAAGCCAAGTGAGTGCTTTTCTACACTGGCTGAAGAGAAGTATCCACCCTGAAAAAGAGAGAGAGGCACAGTGGTCCAAGATGTGCAGAGGATGGCTGCTGTGCCCCTGCTCTTACCCTGAGGCACTCCCTTTGTGTTTTAACCAGACTTTTATATTTTTTATCTTTGAACATCAATTTTATTATATAAAAGCAAGGAAACAATTTTTAAAGAAACATTGCTATCATCCTTGAAGCCTGGGAGAAAGGACAGAGAAGTGTAGGGTAGGAGGGAGTGTCCCAGGGAAAAGAGATTCTGATTTCTCTCACAAGTGGGAGCAGAGGAGACTCCTGATATCCAGGTGGATCCAGAGGTGCTCCTGGATGGAACTCTTGCAGAGAAGTCTGAGCCAGTATGCACACCTGGCTCCTGCAGTTGTTCAGAGTCCACATGACTGACGCCCACCCTGTGATGTAAGAATCCCCAGAGCATAGGTTCCTCTGGCTGGCTGTCCATTGGTTTTGTCAGTCTCAGTTCTGCATTTATACTGGAATCACCCTGTTTCTGAATCTAGCACATTCAGCCCTCCCTGAATAAGAGCCACTTTTACTGACACAAGTATGTACCAACACAGTTGTTAAAAGCAGGCAGTGGTCCTCCTTGTCACCCTCTTGCAGATATTGCTATTGTCCTGAGGTTGCCCTTTCAAGGAATCTTGGGAGAAATTGCTGCCATCTGCTGCTGCAGTGCCCCTACTGAGGAGCCTCCTGGATTTGAGCATGTAGGACTCAGGGTCAGGCAGGGAGGCCATCCAGGAAGCAGAGGTCTTTGCATGAAGGGAGTGGACATCAATGAGTCAGGCTTAACCTTCTTATGCCCTTCTAAGCCCCGACTGCTTGGCTTCCGCAGGGAGCTGTTGCTCATAGGACAAGGAGAAGGTGTGAAGTGGAGACACACTGACATACTTCTTTGATAGGACTGAGAAATTGGAATGATCTATAGGTCATGGTTGAGGCCCAACACTCTGTGACCCCCAGGCTTCCCCTGGAAAATGCAACCTTGCCTCTGGTTCATGTGGGTCTGGAGCATCCAGTACATAGCCATTGCATCATCTAACTTTCTACTGGCTAGAGACACACAGGTCTCATATGGGTTTTAACCCATGTCAAACAGGATTGTTATTATTCTGGGGTCTGGGTGTTTGGGGAGTGGCTCAGTAAGTTGATGGGCTGAATACTCCTCACCTTCACTCAGCCAAGGATGCTGAAGGATTTACTCTAAGGCAGGCCACTGCATGGAGGTTCTTGGTCAGCATTTCACAGATGAGCCATCATTTCTGGGTGGGAACTTGATCAAGTTCCATGCCTCCATGATCTGTGTCACCAGCTCCCAAGGATCTAAACAATGGAACCAACATAGATGCCCTTCAACAGATGAATGGATAAAGAAAAAAAAAAAAAATATATATATATATATATATATACACATATATATATATATATATGAATATTACTTAGCTTTAAAAGACAAATGAAATTTTGGCATTTGTCATTAAATGGATGGAGTTAGAGAATATCATGGTAAGTGAAATAAACCAAACACAAAAAAACAAAGGCCGAATGAATGTTTTCTCTCTTACGTGGAAGTTAGTTCACAATAAGGGTGGAATAGGGTAGAATAGAGTTAGTTTATATTAGATAGAGGGGTGTGAAGGCCGGGGAAGGGCTATGTGGAAGGAATGATATTAGAGGTGATGCTGCAATATGTATAATCAGAAAAATGAGAGATTATGCTCTATTTATTAGGTATGATCTATCAAAATGTATAAATGCATTCTACTGCCAAGCACAACTAATTAGAACAAGCAAAATAAAAACATAAAAAATAAAAAAGTCTATTACTTAAAAAAAAAGATTATATACATTGTCTTTGAGAATCTGTCTTCAAAGTGGTCTAGTTTATTGTTTGTTGATGTTTTCCACTTAATTTGATTTAGTGAATCTTTCCAGTTAATCTCTGTTCTTAAAAATCTTCTTTTGCTTCCTGTATTTTGTAATTCCTTACATCTTCTTTTAGTTCACTGAATATTTTAGCTACAGAGTTTCGAAATTCTTTCTCAAAATTTCCTTTACTGTGGTGTCAATGGGATCAGTTGTAGAAGTGTTGTGGGCTGTTTAGGGTGGTTGGTTTACTTGCTTTTTCACATGATTTTTGTGTGTACCCATTTTCTGGGATGATTATCACTTCCACTGTTTTTTTTCTTTTCTTCCTTTGGTACCAAGGATTGAAACCATGGGTGCTTAACCAGTGAGACTTGTCCGTGACTCATTTTTTTTTTCTTTAGTTTTACGACAGAGTCTCCCTATGTTGCTTAGGGTTTCACTATGTTGCTTAGGCTGGGCTGGAACTTATGATCCTCCTGCTAAACCTCCTGAGCCACTGGCCTTACAGGCACGAACCTCCCCACCTGGTTATTAGTTCTACTTTTATACAAGAGATTATTTAGTGAGCTGCTTTGTGTAAGTGCCCTGGGCTGGGCAAACATCCAGGTATTGTTATTTCCACTCACCATGTGTCATCTGCTGTTCCCAATTTCGGCATTACTGAGAGAAGATACTAAACCCTATTTCCTACAGCTGTTTCAGAGCAAACTCATGCACTAATAAAACTTAGGGCACGGGGGATTGATGAAAAAACTCTGCTGTTTCCATACACTTGGAATAAAATTGTAGCAACATTCTTGAAAAGATTGAGAAACAAGTTATTAATGTAAAGCATTACTGTCACATTACAAGTAGGAGATGAAAAGTAGAAATAAAATGGGCAGGAAAAAGATGAAAGAGAAAAGAAAAAAAAAGAAATGAGCAATCAAAACCAAATTAAAAAGAAGAACAAGATGGATGGAGGGATTTGTTGGTAGCAGGTAATGTTAGAGGGAAAAGAGTGACTAAGAGGAGCAAGTGTAAATTTGACCTATGAAAACAAAAATAAAATGGCTTCCAGTCAATGCTCTAAAACATTACAAGAATAGTCAAATGGGTTGAGGGTGTAACACTGATAAAAGGTGAACATTTATTGATTCAAAATGAAAAGCAACATTCAAGATCAAAATTGACATTAGATCTACATTTAATAATCCAGGTCACAGTGGATTTTCTTATTGAGTCTGGCTTGTGTAGATTTCATCAGGTTTTGGGACCTTTAGAAGATGCCCACCAACCTTCAGCTTTAAGTCTATGTTTCTCTAGGTGTGGCAATAGTGATCACACCAGCTCATTCTAAAACAATTCTAGGAGGCTTCCTCCAATGTTTGGTATATCTCAGTACCTATTAGCTTCCTGTCAGTTTGGAGGAGAGGATGTCTAATCTTCTGTGATTAAACAGACTGGTTATACCATGTGAGGAGGTATAGTCTTATGTGCCCTCCTGAAGAGAATGCCATGTATCCAGGGCTATCAAATCTAGGGTGTGGTACCCAGTTATATTTTAGAAGGTGTGAGGTGTGGCCATGTAAGTTGGAAGCATTTTGATTGATGTGATGCTGGGTGGCCCATGGGGCAGGGCAGTATATGGGGTGCACAGGTTGTCACTCAGTACACTTGAGCCTGGGCAAGTGGGAGGTGGATGGTGTTTGTGGGATGCTACAATGTAAATTGCTTTGTGCAATGCAGTGTCCAGAATGCATGAGGTTTTCTGCTATGTGCTGTGGTTAACCTCAGAAATGACCTTTTCTGGGTCCTTGATGGTGTTGAATATGTGTGGCACCAGGTACTGGCTGTCTAGGAGCTCAGAAAGGACTTCTTGCACTTCATACAGGATTCTTGGACTTGTATCAGAAGGCATTTGGTTTCATTCAGCTCTACCTGAGTTGACACTGCAAGCCCCAGTAGAGGAGGAGCCCTCCTACAATGGGACCTGGAGACTTGTATGTGGAGTTCTGCTTCTAGCACCTTCCTCACTACCTCATGTCCTAAACCTCCCCGCAACTCCTGGGTGAGAACCCAGGGCTGATTGAGCACAGGCAGTGGGCCTTCCAGGAGCCCTTGGCCATGCTGGCAGCATAGGTGCTGGTCATCACGCAGATGGGAGGGGGTTTCCTGATCCTGTGCAGTCAGCAACCATCTACCTTGGTCTGCCATCACCAGAGCAGGATAGGGGAAGCTGTCTGCATAGGATTTCAAACTGGCCAAGGCCCTCAAGATGCGCATGTGCACTCAAGTCTCTGTCACACAGGGTTGCTAGGTAACCATTCTTTCTTTGTTGACCTCTGAGCAGTTCAGCCCAAGCTTGGTGGCAACTTGTTGGCGAGTTAAAGTTGACTCTTTGAGATACTACAAGTATTGAAAAGTCCCACTTTAGTCACGGGGTGTCTGAGGCCTGCTATGGCCAGTAAATTAATTCAGGGAGATAATTTTCTCACTCGGAAATTCCGGAAAACCATCCTGAGATTCAGGATTCCCTCCAAGATCCACAGGGCTGCATTTCTGGGCGAGGAGGAGAAAGTCAAACGTATCCTCGCCCATGGGGAAGCCTGTGTGGATGAAAGGGACAAGAAGAACAGGTAAGAACAGGGTGGGGGGTGTGGCAGGGGCCCTAGGAACAGGGTGCCTACCTAGGAAGGTGTGGCAAATATGGCAGAAGCCTCCTCCTCCCCCACTGGGCCCAGGGGGATGGAGGGAAAGGGAGGCCAGCTCTCATTTCACCAGGATCCTTGACTTTCCCACCCTCACAGGCTCCTCAACACCTGGGATCTAGAGACCTTGGAGATGTCTAACATCCAGGCGGTCCTATTGAGCAGCAAAACAAAAGATTAGCCTTCTTCTCAGTCACTTAAAATTTTCCTAGAGAGCCCTTGAAACTGATTTAAATCACAAAATTATGTACCCAGGATTTATTTCAATGTAAACATTGTTAAAAAGCATGTTATATACATTGTAGAAAAGTGCAGCAGGAGATGAAATGTTTCCCATGATATAGCAAATTAAGGGCAAAAATCATTCTTTGAATACAATCTGTAGTCCATGTGCATCAGTGTACACCTATGGATGTATGTTCTCTACTGAGGCCCTTACCAGGACATTTTGAAATGGCAAAATGGCTTCTTGTTCTTTCTGTTTTTTGTTTCTAATGTTATTTCACACTAGCATATTTAGCGGTTCCAATTCCACTCCTCCATAGATATTCCTTATTTCTTGTATGCTCCACTTGTACTCATTCATCAACTTCTGAGGGTTACTCAGTGTGGCTTTGAGCAGCCACCCATCTTTATAACCAGATTTGTTGACAAACCTGGATTTCCCACCAGTGGTGTGCTAATTACCATTAGTTTCCCCGAGAGAGACTAGAATTCACCGGAAGCTTTCCCACTTAATGAAGCCACATCAACGTCTTTCAGAGCAGTCATGGGTGTCTGTTGTACAAAGGGTGTCATGGCAGGTGCCCTAGCCAAAGCCAGGCACTGAGCCTCTCCTGGGGCCTCTTCTCCATGTCCTTTGACCTCAGGGAGTTTGGGGTTACACCCTGGAAAGGGAATCCCTGCCTGAGTTGGGGCTATTACTAGGGGAGAGTGGACTGTGGTGCTGACACAGCCTGTCTCCTGGACATTGAGGCCAACACAGGTGCAGAAAGGGTATCCCTGGAATCCCACAGCTAGCTCCACCTGAATGGAGCATCCCTAACTGTGACTCTGGTCTGCCAAAGTTGCTAGAACCCAGAGACTCTGAACCTTAGCCCAACCCAGTAGGATCAGAAACCCCAAGTACTGCACCATAGAAGACAGGCCACTGGTGAAGCCCATCCATGATTGTGGGGTGCAGCAAGGCAGCATTGATGCTGCTGAATTTGGGAGGTGCCCGGCACTGGTTGTCCACAACCTCAGGAAGGACTTCTTGCACTTCACTGAGGAATTCTTGGATTGGCACTGGGAGGCTTTTGGATTCATCCAGCTCTACCTGGGTGGCCGCTGCAAGCACCACTTGGCTTTGTGCAGCAAGGGGAACTCTCCTACAAAGGAATGGTCTACTGGGACCTGCAGTTTTACACCTCCAGTTTTATTTCCATTCCTGTCTTCACCATCTTACCTCACAAACCTCCGTCTACTCCTGGGTGGAGGAGCCCAGTGCTGGCTGGAATGCAGGTGGGAAGCCTTCCAGGAACTGTTGGTCATACTGGCTGCACCAATACTGGTCATTCCACAGAGTGGGTATGGGGTTTCTTGATAATGCACAGTAGAATGCTGCTGGCTGCAAGCCTGGATGATCATGAGTGGAGAAGCAGCACTGAAGAATTGTACAGGGACCTCTTTTAGGCTCACTGTAAATCCTGAGGTTCTCTTGACAAACAACTGAGTTTTTCAAGACCTTCTTGAATGTCATTGATTCCCAGTCTATCATGATGTGTTACATCTCAGAGATATTCATAGCATTTGCAGGAGAAAACTCTCCTTTTCAGAGGCCTGGAGTCTCTTTGAGAGCTAAGGTTGAGCATATACATTGTCACTGCCCTCTGAGCTCTACAAGCTCACTTGTGTTCAGCAATATTGTTTGTGAATGACTGTTCTGCCCTTCAGAGATACCAGACCTTGGAGCAGCCCTGTTGGATTGCTGTGGCAGGCTAGGTTGGCTCACTTATTGGATTCTGTAGTTGGTGAAATGTGCTGTATGATCTCCTAATGAATCTTCTTACTTTCCTAGGACCCCTCTCCACTTCGCCAGTGCCTGTGGGCATTTTGAAGTGGTGGCCCTGTTAATAAAGAATCAATGCAACCTTGAACTTTCTGATGATTACTACAACACAGCACTGAATCAGGTACATACATTAGTAACCTAGGGTTTCTGAAGGAGGTGAATTTGATTGAAATGCTTGAATGAAAAGAGCTGAATATAATTTTAATATAACTAATTTGTGAACCCTGTGAAATGTTTGACTTGCATTTCTTGAAGTAATGTACATTTCTTGGTGCAATACCAACAGGCAGTGGAAAACCAGCATGAGGAATGTGTAAAACTTCTTCTGTGTAATGGCGCCAATCCAAATGTGCAGGACATTAATGGATACTCTTCCCTCCACTATGCTGTATTTTGTGAGACCACAGCAATAGCAGAACACCTGCTTTCATACCACGCAAATATGGAATTACAAAGCAAGGTACACTTCACCCAATTTTATTTCTAGATTGTTTGAAATACATTTGTTGTAATAATGAGATATGTAGTGTCTGTTTCCATATTTATAAGTGTAAACACTCAATTGGAATAAATGGACTATTGAAGTCTTTGCTTTAAATACCAGTACTGTAAGAGAAGTATTAGAAAGCACAACTTTCTTGTATGCACCAATTGCAAATATTTGTGAAAACACTGAATTTTTAAAGGTGAAACATTTCCCACTTCCAAATTATGTTTTGCACCAAAGCTTTTTTCCAAATACTGTAAAACAAAACAGGGAAAGAAATTTTGCCCTGGAAATAGGCTTTATCTTAAAACTGAAAAACAGACAGACAAATAAACAAACAAAAAATGCATTTTACAATAAATGGTGATCTTATTGCTGTGGGAAAATTTACATAAAAATTATTCCTCTGTGGTAAGGCTTGTGCAGGAACAATGGAAAAGCAGAAAATGTAAGTCATTTTCAGTGTGGAAATTAGATAATTAAGGTAAAAAGTACTAGGAAGAGTTGATTTTTTTGTATTTTTTCCCCAGTTTCTGTATGTGGATGAGGTGGATGAGGTGCTATCCAATTTGGGGAATAACAATCCTTAATTTAGGAAAGGAAGATGTAGAGTGGCAAACATGTCTAAAGAGCAATTTTAGGAGGGTTACATATGAAACCAAGCTGCATTTTGAATTTACTGGTCCTTATTCTGTCACTGCCTAGGAAACTTACATGGAATATTTGGTAAATTGTTGGAAGGAAACAACAATTTGGTCTTTTGGTTTTGTTTTTGTTTGGCAACTGCCCAAATTATAAAGGGAAACATCCCTGTAAATGAGAGATGAAATGGAGAAATGGCTATCTGTTCCTCTAGTTCTCTACTAGAATGGTACCTCAGAATGATCTGGGGAAGAGTTTAACAATTTAGAAACCTAGGCTCTTCCTTGGAAGTTTATATTTAGTAAATCCAGTAGGGTCTGGACATGGATATTTACAAATATATCCTGAGATTCCTACCCAACTTCTAGAGACTATTCATTAAATCGAGAAGTGTAATATAGAAATTTCCAGATCCCAAACCTGAATAAATACCTGGGAGAATTGGAGTTTGACTTCCTTCCAATCTCTTCTTTCTGACAGTGTTAGTTTAACTTACATTTGTTTTTCCTCTATTTCTATGACTGGGAAGTTAAAAGAAGTAGGATTAGTGACAAATTTTTGGCTTGCAGAATAAAACTTTTTTCCTTCCAACATTAATCATTCACCATCATTTAGGAAGGTGTTGGGAATTTTTTTTTAAGCAAAGACCAACCTTTAAGGGTTTTATGTTTCTGTTATCATTCAGGTCATTGGGTCAACAAATGCTGACTTTAAGGATGATTTTGTTGGTTAGAATACTAGCAAATATTGAATTTTTAGCAGAGGCTGGATGCTAGACTGTCTCAGTTGATCTGTTGTGTTTCTGGGGCACTATTTCTATCAGGCAGTAGCAGTAGTAAGAATATAGAGGGGATCCTCGTAATAACTTAGTGTGAGCATTCCTACCCAACTAAATTCTTTTTAAAATAATAGTCTGGGAAAACAGTAAACAAATGGAGTATTAGTTCATTGATGGTGTTGGAAAAAATTTTGAAATGAAGATATTATGAATGTTTTGTATTACATTTTAAAACACCTCAGTTTTGGGTGAAAAATGATGGTAGAGAAAGGAAAGATTTTACATACAAATACTTGCATTGTACATGACAATTTGTAAACATTCACAGCACAGATCAAATCAAAGGCTTCAGACTAAATTTTGCCCATGGATATATTTAACTTGCATTCTTTCCTTGAGTCAACATTTAAAGTGCCCTTGAGTTAGTGTTTTTCATGATGCTAAAATCAGTCTATGTAGATCAATATAAAATTTTTGTTGATTCATAAAATTTTTAAAATAACAAATTTAAGTTGCAATTAAAATGGAACCAGAATTAAAATAGAATCTAAAAAGTAGATGTGCACTATGATAGTGATAGTAATGATAATCTAGGATTACCATTATAAGTGAGAATATATTTTATGTTGATCTTTCTAACAGGTAATATAAACAGCTTTCATTTTAAAATAGAAGCAACTACATGGACCAATTAGAAATGAAAGCAAAGTTATTTGAAGCGTCTTAATTCAAAATCCATTTCCTTAGTAACTCATTTGGAGCAGGAGTGCCTGACATTGGTATCTGGAATCCTGACACCATAAGTAGAATCAAGTGGGTTAGTGCTGTAAGGAGGAAGCTTCCTCCTCATTGGAGAGTTTTTAGAGCTGTCTCCCTGCAACTCTTAATTCCTCCAGTGTGACTGTTTCATACAGGAAAATTGGTCAAATTGATATTAATAATGGCAAAGGACTTGTTTAATACTGGGTATACAATGGACAGTTTTATCGTTATTTCTCTAAGAATGGATCAAGGAATCTTTATGACGAGATTTGGTATTTCTCAAAAAGTCCATATTTTTTGGAGCACAGATGGATAAACCCTACTCTAGAAGAGAATATTTAGCTTGTTAATTCAACACAATACTTACATCCCTTACCTTTTATGTTTTGGGGTTTGAGGTTATAGAGATAAAATATCTAGTCCCTGTCCTCAAGAAGTTTTGATTTAGATGGCAGCTGCAAACACATACCTTCAAGATACCATGATAGTATGATAGAAGCCACGATTTCTGAAACCCAGTAGTCTTGTGTAAGATTTCTGCTTCAGTTGAGAAATTTTGTGAATAATTTGTTTTATTGTTCTCTAGGATGGGCACACTCCACTACTACTTGCCCTGATGCACAATAAACAACATGTGGCTGCCCTTTTAATTCAGAATAAAGCAAATATACATGTAGTCGACAAGGAGAAAAGGTATAATAGTGGTATTTTTTTGAAGTGTAATGGAATGATAATCTAAAGAATATTAAACTAATGGGAAGAAGAATATTAACTTACAATTATTGGGATAAAGTGAAACATATGAACAAATATCTCTTTTCAGAAAAGTAATTATTCAGAGTAGGAAATACAAATAACATTATCTAGTATGATTCAGATTTCATTATAACATTGGTTGATGTTTGTCATTTGTAATCTGAGTTATTGGTCATATCTTCAACCCCTTAGCCAAAGGAGTTTCACATTAGTTCATCAGTTTTATAAAGTATGGGCTTTTTGTTCTCGTTTTCATTTAATATTGAAATGCTTAACCTTTTATCATATTTAAATTCTTCTTTGTATTTTTCTTTAACATTGCCATGTTCAACATAAGTAGGCATTGAAAATCATTTATTTCGGATGACCTTTTGCTTTAAACTGCTTTCTTTGAAGGAAATCGATTTTTGGTTATCTCTGAGTATTAATTAGTGTTGCCAGATTATGTTCAATTGCCCTTTTTCATTTCTAACATGTTTTATGAATGTACTTTCTAATTGACCTGAGCAAAGGGAAATAAAGCAGCTTTAGTGGATAAATATTTGCTAATAAACATAAGTCATAGGTGGGTGAGAAAGAGACAAGGGATAGGTGTAGATCCAAACGTGACTGGTTTGAGTTTCTACCTTTGCTAATTGCCAGGTCTGTCACCTTGGAAGCATTACTCATCACTAAATATGTCCCCTGACCTGAAAATGTGGATAATATGTGCTTGAAGGATGGTTTGAAAATTATGTAGATTGCATAAATTTCAGTGCCTAGCAAATGCTTGTCATCATCATTACCTGAAGCTGAAATGACTGTCATTATCACCATTTTTATTCCTATTGTTAAGCCAAGCAATTAGCTTTTACTTATTTGACCTTTAGGTAACTGAGAGTTATAATATATTATATTAGACTAGGGACAGAATGGATCATTCTTTATTTAAATCTTTACCTGTTCAGCTAAATGACCTGATCATAGTTATTGTCCATCAAAGGACTTTAAATTTGCAACTTCTGTTATGTAATACCCCTTTTGGATAAGAAGTTTCTTGTTTGGGATTTCCTATTTGACTTGCAAAGATGAGCAGTTTAAGATGCTTGTGTGTTAGTATATGTAAAAGTTTAGTTCTACACAACCAATTTAAATTGGTAAAATATATCAAATTATCTGTCTGAATAACTTTATTAAAGACAATTCATCATTTAAAGTACCTCACAGTGAAGTTATTTCTTTGTTATTTTAGAACAGCCCTCATGCTGGCTGCAACATACGAAGCAAAAACTATAATTGAGCTGCTTTTTGAAGGAGGTATTGATGCCAGTGCGCAAGATCAGTCTGGAAAGAACGCATTATCTTATGCTATTGCTAGTGGTTTCAATGTGTAAGTGGCTACATTAAAATGCTAATTAAATGGAGGTATAGAACAATTACAATATTGCATCTTACCCATCAATGAGATTTCATAGTTCAGGTGTGGTTGGAATGCAGTGAGTTGGTTCACTTCCTCAGTCTGGACCCCTGAAAATGTCTAGACAAGTGAGAAGGAGCAATGTGTGTAGGATTCATTTCAGGACCCCCTCTCCATCCTTTTTTGTTTTTTTGTTTTTTGGTGCTAGGGATTAAACCCAGGGTCTCACAGTCCCTTTCTCAGGA
>JAJEJO010049309.1:0-41603 GCA_020662805.1 Glaucomys volans
CTGAAGACTGCACAGCAAACCCCTCGTGTCCTCAACTGCATGCTGAGTGCGGCCACTTAGTCTCGTGCTGTCCTGCCCTGTCACCAGGTCCAAACCATCCGCTGGCAGCATGTCCCCCAGGAGCTGCCACGGTCATCCTGTGGGCTGTTGTGGTGCTCTCATGCTTGTGTTCCAGGGACCCTTGTTTTACCCAAAATGATCCCAAAACACAAAAGCAGCCACGCTGGCATCTCAGACATGCCAAAGGGAAGCCACGAGGGCTTCCTTCACGTGACAAGGCCCACCTGCTCCTTTTAAGCGAGGACAGTGACCTTCTGCTGACGATGCTGACGCCTGTGGGAAGAGCGCGTCTGCTGTCCAGGAGGCAGTGCTGGCTTCCCGCCCCTCCAGCTGCCAGCTGGGATGCAGGGTCTGCCTCCCAGGGTCCCACCTGTGGCTTCAGCATCCTCTGCAGGCTGGGAGCAGCCAGCAGAGAGGGCTCCTGGACGCAGTTCTAGGACTCTTGCTGGAAATGGCTCTTCACAGGCAGCGGTGGGGAGGAGAACAGTAGCGGGCACCCAGGCCCTGCAGAGCCATGTGGGCGGCTGGCGTCCCAGAGCTCACAGGGAGCGTGCGTGACCCTTCCTGTGAGACTTCTCAACGTTCTGTGCAGTGGAAGACACGTTTGTGGGCTTTAGAGAGGACCGTCTGCTCACTCTGAGAACTGGGCATGGGAGTGTTAAGATGCGCAGCCCCAGAGGGTGGAGGACACGAAGGTCCTCGGCCCCGGGGTTGGGGCAGCGTGAGACCAAGTCTGTGAGTGCTGCGACCCTTCCTGTGTGGACTTGGCATCTGGGCCTGGGTGGTCCTGTGTGCCTCACAGGTCACAGTGCACAGCACTGGTCACCTGTGTCTGGTGCTGAGAGGTGCCATGCACCCCGGGACGTGTCCCTGCAGCTGAGAGTGCCATGGGCCCCCAGGCCTGGGCCCTGGCCTGTACCCGCGAACTGTTCTGTGACTGCAGCCGCCATCAGAGCTTGGCCACAGCCAGCTCGTGCTGCCGAGGGGCCCCGAGTGCAGAGTCGACACCCAGACGTGGGCTGTGCTGCCAGGACAACACCAGGACAGGCTCGGGTCGGCCGGGTGTCCCTGGACCTGGGGGTGTGTGGGGACCAGCCATGATGGCTCCTCCCAGGAGCACCCTAGATTCACCATTTTCTTGGAGGTTCTAGAAGGTGCCATGCAAGGAAAGGGACAGGCGCTCCCTGGAGCCCGTCACTGCAGACTGCCAGGGACAGCATGGCCTAGGCACAGTCCCACAGTCCCACGGACGGGAAGGACTGCGGCTGGCAGCGCGCATGCCCGTGCAGCCTTCCCAGCTCTCAGTCGTGTGGCGCAGCAGACCCTGAGCACCGCCCCTGCCAGCTGCTCACAGCGCACTGACGTCTGAGTGAGGGGGCACCAGCCGCTGCCGCCATCTAGCCTGTCAGCGGCAAGCCCACACGGCTCTCCACTGTGGTTTAGTTATAGAATCACATTGAGGAGGCAAAATAAACCTTGTAGAATAAACCACGTGAAATCAAGACAGAATCACAAAATATTTTTATGAAAACGTCAGAATTTGAGATGTTGAACAAGCTGAGAAAGGTGACCACAGCTTCTCGCCCTGGCACAGGCAGCAGGATCCCCACCAGCCAGTGAGGCTGCGGTGCTCAGTCTGCGGTGGTCAGAGTCCTTGGCCACCCCTGGGAGGGAAGAAGGAGCTGGTAAAGAGAAAGTCCTGGGAGCCAGCCAGCAGTGGAGGAAGAGGAGAGGAGGGTCTCCCTGCCCTGGCCTCTCTCCAGGGACCACCTGTGTCTAGCGGAGCGTGTGGCTGTGGCAGAGACAGGATCTCAGTGCAGTGCAATCTGCCGAGTGGTTCTGCATATCATTGAGACGTTTTTTCAGAGACCCGTCGCAAAGTCATCCTTCATGTCTGGAAGTCCCTCCCGCAGGGGTCCTGGGGCCCGGCAGGACAGTGTCTTGAGTCTCAAGCTCCTCTGTGGAAATGCAGAGTTCTGGATGAGCCCTCCAGGACCTGGCTGTGGTCGCCGGCCGATGCACTGTGTCAGGCTGCCCTGCAGCAGAACTCCGCACCTGGCTCTGCGTCGGGGATGAGACGGCTGGGAGTTCAAGCTTCCGGCTCAGCTCACCCTCAGGGCTGCTGTGCTGCCCGGCCTGCCTCCTGAGTCCAGCTGAAGCCTTCCCTGTTGGGACGTGGCGCTATAGGCCACTTGGTCCATGTTTTGGAATGCTCTCTGCAGTGTTAAGACACGCCCCTGACCGCAGCGCTCTGAGGAGTGCAGGCTTTCTCTTTACCTCCTGAGCTGGATGGAGACCCTGACCTCCACTGAGCCTTGTGCTCACCTCACACCTGGCATCCTCAGCTGGAGGGCAGGGTGCCTGGTGGCCTCTGCTGTGTGGCCAGTGGTGCCGGGCGTCAGAGCTGAGCCACAGGCTGACAGCGGTGGCCTCCCCGCATGTGTGTGGACAGCATGTGCGGGTCATCTTCAGCTACAGCTGAAGTGGCGACAAGGCGGCATCTCCGTTGTCATCCCAGCAGAGTATCTGGTAGGCCAGTCATACAGGTGTCAGTGATGCAGACCACAGGAAGTCAGGGGTCCAGGGCGTGTGCGGGAGCTGCGCCTCCCCCCTGCCGCAGGCTGTGTGCCAGCCGCGCATCCCCCTGGGCTCCACGAGAGCCCAGGATCAGCTCTGAAGGGCAGCTGCTCTCTTCCACCTCACCCTGAGGCCGGGCCTCGGTGGGAGACACTGGCTCCCCTCCTGGAGCCTCTGTGAAGGGCTGGGGTCTGGAGCAGCAGTGTGAGGAGCAGTGCATCTTGGCCCACACCGCATTGCCTCTCGCAGGGCCCCTCGCACACCCTCTGCTCCCACGGTCGTCTGGCCCTGCCCCTTGCACCCGCAGCCCGGCACCTCCTGCTCCCTGCAGTGGGGTCAGAGCTCCTGGGCAGCCTCCAGACCTTGCGTCCTCTGCTCCTGGTTGTCCTGGCCGGCGGCAGCCTTGCTGCTCTGAGCTCCTCCCCCTCAGCACCCTCAGCCACGGGGCACTGGCCCGCCTTCCCGGTTGTATCTGTTTTGCACTGAGCTGCTCTCCGCTGGGACGCTGCCCTTGCTGATCTTGACTAGAAAGAGTTTCCAGAGACTTTTCATGAAGGACTTCCTGACTTTCAGACCTCGGTTCTCAGCGTGCATCTTCAGGGAGACGGTGTGTGACGCCTGTTCACATCATCATCACGTGTGACTCTCCAGGTGGTCTTTCTGTCTAGTTCCTTATTGGCAGCTTCTTCTGGCCCAATGCAAGCAGCTACATGAGAGGAGGAAACTGCCCTGGTACCCAGGGCATTCCAGGAGATGACCAGGAGAGGGTGGCTTGGGCTGAGCTCTGTGGGCATGGGCACCGGCTGTGGAAGGAGCCCTGGCTTCTGCGGTACTGCTAGCCGAGTGGAATGGTGGAGGAAACAGTGGACGATTTGGGCTGAGCCTGCCGTCCCTAGATCACCAGCCTTGGCTTCCTGGAGAGCACCATGCTGCTGCCCAGCTGTCCTGGGCGTACGGTGGAGATGTTTGTGACCAATGGCACCCACCAACATGAACTAGGGCCTGCACCTATTACCCAGAGGCTTGTGCTGGCCATGGTTTGGACCTTGCTGGGGAGGCTCCATCCCGGGTAAGATGCCTGATTTGTCTGAGTCGACCTTCTGGTCCTGCTGTTGGCCACATGCTGAGTCCCAGCTAGAGTGCTAGTTGCCTTGGAGAACACGTAACGAACACCCTGTGAATGCGCACAATCACACAGTTGTGAGAGGCTGGCACCGTGTTCTCATAGTGCTCTTTTCATTTTAAGCAACTGGAACGAGCCCAGTTTCGTTCACTCCACACATAAAGTGGGAGACCCACGTGTCTAGAAATACCTGGATTAATCACAGCAGCAGTTAGAATCAGGTTCGTAAAAATAATTGACACTGTTTGGAAATCGTCTTGCAAATGTCTAATGGTTATCTGCATGAGAGTGGAGGTCGGGATCACGAGGGCCCACAGGGTGGGGACAGTGGGGTGTCCCGAGCATGCAGGTGTTGTAGCCAAAGAAAATAAGGTCATCCAAGCCGTTCACATAAAGCCAAAAGAAGCCTTTATTTTAGCTGGCCAGCAACGATCACCCTCACACCTAAAAGCAGCGGAGAATCCTGTGTTAGTTCTTTTGTTGCCCTCATTTATACGGAGGGAAGGGATTAGGGTGGGGCTATAGGGAGGGGAGGGGATTAGGGTGGGGCTGACTCTCACTCTCCTGATGGCACTGGAGAATCTTTTGGGGGAGTATAACATTCCCCGCTGGTCTCATCCACACTAATAAATCCTTGTTTAGGAAACTAGTGGCTTTTCAGTCTCCAACTTCCCAGACTCTGATGACTTCCATTCCTCAATTTGACCAGATTCCTTATTCTACACTTGCTGCCTGTCCTGAAATAGGAACTTTTCACTGCTCTAAGGAGAGGGGGCCACGACCACTCTGGCTGCTTCTGAGCTGGAAGGGGGTGGAGTGGGGGAAGCAGTTTGAAGTTCCTCTTAGAAACCTGGTCAGTGAGGGGCAGAAGTCTGCTTGGGAAGAGCAGGTTGTAAAGTCAGCTGGGGTGGGTGCCTCTATGAGAGAGAAACAAGAAGACATAAGTACCAAAATGAGATTAATACAGAACAAATGTTGCAGCATCTGGAACATGTCAATCTCTCACCAGGTGGAAGAATTGAGAAGTTGTTCCCATAACAAGGCCTATCAAGGGCTGGAGAGGTTGAGGCCTTTATTTGGGAACTTCGGCATTAGATGATCATACTAGCGAACATAGATTAAGCCCACCTGTGCAGCCCAGGAAGATCTGTAGGCCTTACACTGACAAAAATTTCTGACTCTGGGAATTTCCTTCGATAGTTATCAGGTACATTTGCCTAAGAATCTCTCTTTTGTAGCCTCCAGTCCTATTCTGGGGGCTAACACAAGGACATCTTAAGTTACATTAAGCTATTGTTTCTTTTAAATGCCCAAGAATGTCTATGATTTGGTTTTAACTGTTTTGCTAGTTGTTTAAGATCAAGCTGGTCACATTGATGTTCCTGTCTCTTAAGTCAACCGAGTTCCCACAGGGGTCACTCGTGGGGAATTTGAGAGCAGCTTCTTAGCTCTTTTAGTGTCATTTGCTAGGTAGGGTCAGTCCTTGATGAGGGGCTTCCCTTGGAAGCATTTAGGGATGTTTCTCCCTTTTGCAATGACCCTCCTCTGTAGCAGGTGCACTAATTGACTTTTTCATCCTCTAGTGAGTCTCATCAATCTCCCTGATCAGGAGGTTGTGTGACCCAGAGTCGCAAAGCTCCTTAGCGAAGCCCTCTTGTTCCCTGGATTCAGGCTGACTCTGAGGGCAAGAGCAAAAACTGGCTTTCTTGGCCTCCTGTGTTAATCTTGGTCTCTAAGTTTGATCTTAAATATCCAGCAAGCCAGTCTCACCAGTCACAAAGTAAGAGTACTGGGCTTCAACTTCAATGTCTATAACTTTGCAATTATTTACTCCCTTTTATCTAACTGGGATTTTTTTTATTATCCTATCTGCTCTATAGGTGATGGCTTAGTATATCAAAATAATTTCCTGAAGCAGTACTTCTTCAAAACATTAACCAGGCATCAGCTATAGAGCTTATAAGGAAAAATGCAAAATAGAATTAACAACAGTAAAAACATATCTAATTTGTGTAATAGCCATCTTAAATTCTGCCTGAGTTATATATCATATTCCTTGTTTGAGATCACAGCAATTTTATAGCAAACAATCTTTTGAATATAACTTTAAATGAGCTGAAGGCTGACTTATTTTGGAGACATTCTGACTTGTAGCAGGGTGGGAGGCAGACCCCCACCACAGGTAAGGCAGGGTCTTTTATGAATCTTAGATAAAGTGTTCTAGTTCTGAAGTTGATCTTTTCCTCCTCTTTGAACATCATTCAACAGAGTTTACATGTATTGTTTCCTGAGACTATGTGAATGGTAGTTAGCACATATATTACATTTAAAACAAATCAAGGGAAGGCTGAGAGCTTCTAACTTTCCTTTTGTGTGGTAAAGTGACCAAATGTTTTGTTTCACAGCTTTCACTGACTTTGAATACTTTTGCATTTAAATTTTGATCTCTGTAAAAAGTAACAAATTTAGCAGGTTCTGTTATAGAACATCAAATGATAAAAATTAAGTCCCCAATAAAATTTGTTTATCTTATAAATTACCAGCACAGACAAGCCTAGTTCAGAGAACATCAGCCCAGCAAATCCTCTGCTCTAAAGACTTGTGCACCTGGAAGGCACTGACACATTAATATACAAAGAAGAGCAACCAAACCTAGTTTTTCAAGAAAAACCTAGACTCTGCAACATAGCACAATACCCCACCAGTTATTTAACCACAATAGTATAAACCCCAATCTTCAAGACCAATTGCTCCAAAGACCAAAACTGAACAGATACAATGTTAAGAGTAAATTAGTGTTTTAAAGAAATCCTTGTCATTTTAACATATTGATTACACTTTGGTTTATATCAGCCCATTAACATTTGACATTAGGGAAAAACCTTGAACAGTTTCTAATTGATGGTCTCACATACATATAACCCTTAGTTACACAAAAACTTGTTGGAATTTGCCCTTCGTCCACACACAGACTTTCTTACCCAGAAACATTTTCTTTTTCCTTTTACTGAATATATTCTCATATCTAGAACCTTCTATTTTTCCTTTCCAATCTACTAGGGATGTAGCTCAGTTGGTAGAGTGCTTGCCTCCCAAGCACAAGGCCCTGGGTTCAATCCCCAGCACCACACACACACACACACACACACACCAGGAGGAAGGACTCAGTGAGTGAATATGTCTCCTTTCTGGGGGCTTCTTTTTGTTCATATTCTAAAACAACTCCTATGAAATTTCTGAATTTAGATAAATCATTCCATTTTATTTTATTTTTTTATATTTTAAGATCTGCTAACTTTTATTTGTCTAAAGTTTTTCTTTTCACAGAGGTCAGTTATACAGTTAATTTTAGAAAGATGTAAAGCCATACTTCAAAAGAAGCATTTCAAGTCCCTCTGATTAAATAAGGGTCATTATCAGATACCTTTTTTTAATCCTATACCACTAGGTTGGCGATATATTTGTCAAGAGTTGGAATATTAAATAATCTCTGTTGTAACTCTCCAACTGTTTTTATAGTATAAAACTTCCATATACAATGCCCATATCAATGGGTATGGCTGTGTTCCAATAAAACAATTCAGAAAAACAGGTACAGGACGACAGTTGATTGCCAAGTTATAATTTTCCAATTCCCATTCAATAGCAGCATCTAAATGGTACAGTAAAGCTTTTTTGCTTTTATTAATCCCCATCACACTTTTCAGATAACCAAGCAAATTATTTTATGCCCAACTATACTAACAAATGCATGTTTAATACATGAATTATGAAGCCAAAATCACAGATCACTTTATTTTTGCATTAACATTTATGTAGCTTATGTATTCAGATTTGTTGCATCATAAAACTTAGGGTGAACAAGTCAAGGGAGAGACTAAGAACTCTTGATAATGTTAAGGAGTGAGATTTTTCTTTTCCCTGAACAGCTGCCTCTGCTGTACATTTTTAAAATGTTAATGCTTTAGATTTTTCAATAAAATACTTATCTTTTTCTTTGAATATGATTAAATGAGTCCAATTTTAAGTTTGAGAGAATCTCAAAGCCAGCCTCCATCACACTTAGCTCAAGGTGTTACTTACCGTTGCACCAAAGTAGATGAAATCTGAAAATGACACATAAGATAAATGACATATATACATATATGCACATATATAATCAAGAATATATATAAAATTTGATAATTGCTATGGGTTTTGATTATAAAATTAAACAGTTTAAAAATATAAAAATATGCTATTCTGAAGATACTGGTACCATACCTAAGTGATGAATCTAGCAATACATGATAGAGTGCTTTCTCTAGGCTATTATTGACTTTTTAACTTGAATATCTAGAACAGTATACATTTTACTAAAAAGAAAATTAAAAGTGATTATTTTTTCTAAAGTAATATTTAATTAAGACAGTACTTTATATTTGTGTATGGTGGTTAAGCAGTATCAATATGTTTAGTCTGTATCAGTTAAGAAAAAATCATTGCATTAATATTTTAAACATTTTTCTGCAATATAGTATAATTACAATTTTAATGCTTTCCAGTCAGACTATATACAGTCCACCAATCAAGAATAAATTCAGCAAGTTCATTGTTTCATTATACTGTTTTCAACACTGTTACTACATTAGCATTTCCATAGCTCTGAGGTCAAATTGAAAAGGACTTTAGAAAAGTAATCATTCCATTTTAATAAGATGAAATATTTATGTTATTTATAGTACTTTCACAGTTGAAACTTCTGGATTCCTTTGTATATTTTAGTAACCTTGTTTTAGTAGTGACACAAAGCAATTTTAAACCCTTTTTATTTACCAATATATGAAAGCACCAATAATGCTTAACCAGATGTCTCTAACACACACATTTGAGTAATCTTTATATGTATCAAATCTAATTTACTTATTTTACTGTAAAAACCAAGATCAGACAAGTAGTATCTGCCATCTCTTTCCTGTGGAAGAAAAGTTCTAAAAAAGCAATTGATATTAGACATTTTGTAGACATCAACATTTTATTATTTTGACCACCTAGAGACTTGTGAGGTGAGTACCTTCATCTGTTTACCTAATTGAAATTGAACCTTTTAAATCACATGAATTAGAGGTATCTGGATCCATTTTACATTTTAATTTCTTTGAGTGCTCTTTGTCAATTCGATATCACACAAGACAGGACAACACAATACACACTTAACACAAAAAGGCCTTATACCTTTTTATCTCCATTACAATGTAACAGATGTTCAAAAACCCAAGTTAAATAAAAATAAGACTGATCAAAAGTCATGAGCTCAAAAATTCAAAAACAAGATTCCTGGAAAATTTACAAGGCCATTAATTTTTAGTAAAGCACCTTACAATTTACTTTTGCTGGAGTTCAAACAAAAGACTCTTTATCATTTTTCTGACCCACACTGCTGAGCTTCAGCACAGACCACTTAAACCTTGTAGTGTTTGTGCTTCAAAAACCTAAAAAAGTATTTGACTGATACTGGGAATCATCAATTTCTTTATATTCTTCCACCATGCTAGTGCCAAATACCCTTATAAGGCTTAATTACAAAAGTGCTCTGACCCAAAATGTGATACCAGCTTGACCTTTATGTACTTGATGAACATCTTTACATATTTTGCATACATCTGCTCATCTAAAGGGAAACTCTGGACATTCCACTCACCTCTACCATGGAAAGTACCCAGCTTAATCCATTTATTTGTAGGATATCTGTCACTGATAGAAACCAGAGAGTCTTTAGGAGTAGAAGAAATAATTCACAATTGCAGTATCAAGCTGTTTAACTTGAATTGGCTCACAAAGTTCAATAACAAATCAAATTTTAGTGCTGCAAGGATTCAACATATAAAGGTCAATATTTCAACACAGTAAACCAAGCAGCAGCTGGAATCTAAGACAACAAAGTAGGAAATGGCTTTGGCAGAGTCCAATATGCCTGCTGTGCATAGAGTAGGTGATTGTGAATTGCCTAAGCCAGGAGCCTCTTACCTGAGTCTTGAAGAATGGCAGCTGCATTATCTGCATTTAAGAGGCTGTTGGGTGCCCATTTTTGCCCTCCAGAAAGAAAGAGGGACAGAGTCTGCCATAGCTGTTGACAGTCATCCCAGGTGGGTTGATGTTGGGTTGATGGGTGAAGAAAGCAACTCTAAAAGGGATATAAGCCCTTGTGGCTCATCAGAGAAAGATGGGTTCTGGTTCCTCCAATCATATAAGTCACTGGTAAAGGGGGGGTGCTAAAGAGACTGGCGGAGGGGTTTGGTAGGGTGGAGGGCTAGGGAGACAAGGATCTTCCTCCTCTGGGGTGTCCAGCACAGGGGGTTTGTGGAGTTTTACATCTGATCTGGCCTTTGTCGTCAGAATGTTGCAGTATGTCCTAGTTCCCAAACTAGAGGAAGCAGAATCTTAAAGGTAATGCTTAAGCCATTTCAGCTTATCAGTTAGTATGTCAATCCAAGTTTTCAATGTAGGGTACCTGGTCAGGATAACCTGGCCACCCAGAGATGACCTCTTGGACCCTGAGGGCAGTAGGGAGGTCGGTTGTTCCCTGAGGGGGCCAAACGACCTCAAAAGTGGGCCACTCCGATTCACAAAACTTTTTAAAGTTAAATCCATTAACAGAAGTTCTGTAGTCAGCAGTGCATTCTTGGAAGTCCTGAAAATTATCTAGAAAACAAGTTAGAACAGTGGGGCACGTGGTTGACTGACTCTGTCCCATAGTAGACTGTCCTGGAGAGACATGCAACATAAAGCAAAGCAAAAACACAGAAAACACAAATTGCCTTGAACCAGACTAACAAGACAAGTACAAACAGACAATGACCAGATTATGCCCCACACGCAGGCCTACCAGACCAGGTCCACATGGAGGTCCTACCAGACTGCACAGAGTCCTACTGGACTAGGCCCCACATGGAGGCCCACCGACTCCACACCATGGAGGCCCACCGGACTCTGCATAGAGGCTGAGTGGACCCAGCCCCAGGCAGCGGCCGAGCTGTCCCGGCCCCAGGCAGTGGCTGAGTGGCAGCCACATGGTGGGCCAAGCGGACCAGGCCCTGGGCAGCAGCTACCAGCAGCCATGTGGTGGCCGAACAGACCTGGCCCAGGTCCCCACACGGAGGCCGAGCAGACCAGGCCCACCAGACTGGACCCCATGCCGGGGGTCCACCAGTCTGGACCCCATGAGGGGGTCTGCCAGACTAGGCCTCACGGGAGACCTACCAGGGGACAGGAGCGACATCTCGCCTTGACCTGGGACTGGTGTAAGCGACTGCGTCCAGTCTGACCACGTCCCCCAGACACAGATAGCCGACTCACCGAAACAGACAGGGTACCAGGTGGCTTCATCCAGAAGAGCGTCCTGAAGACAGGCTGGAGTCCCCCCAAGAGTGAGGCTGAGGCACGTCTCTCAGGAGCTCCCCTCTACTCAGGGTGGGGCTCCCAGGCAACCGTCACAGGAGGCCAATTTAGGCGTGAGGGCTTGGAGGAATCAAATCTCGCTGGGGCCTCCAAAGGTCATACCCGATGAAAATAAGGTCGTCCAAGCCGTTCACATAAAGCCAAAAGAAGCCTTTATTTTAGCTGGCCAGCAACGATCACCCTCACACCTAAAAGTGGTGTGCCGGAGAATCGTGTGTTAGTTCTTTTGTTGCCAGTATTTATAGGGTGTGGGAAGGGATTAGTCTGGGGCTATAGGGAGGGGTGGGATTTAGGTGGGGCTGACTCTCTCCTGATGGCACTCGAGAATCTTTTGGGGCGTACAACATGGGGGGCATGCAGAGCCTGGAGACGGGCTCTGAGGTCAGGCTGACTGCGGTTAGGGCTTCCCCTGCAGGAGTCTCAGAGGAGCGAGTCCTCAGGGTGGACCATGGCAGATTCCCCCTTCGGGAAGGGTTAGCCCAGGACTTTGTCTTTACTCCTCAAGATCTGTGTTTCCTGTTGGCACAGGGGATAACTCAGTGTTTCCAGAGGTGAAATCGCGTAGGACGCAGCAGCTGCTGGGTTTGCTCCCGTAGAGGAGGTTCTCCGTCTGGTAGGTGCTTGCTGGTTTTAATTCCCGTACGTTAAAGATGGTGGGAAAGGAGTGGGTTGGCCTCAGCACTTCCTGCTGGATCTCACCAGGGCCTTGTTCCCCAGGGAGCACTGCCCTCACTGCCTCTGGCCTTCTCCCTGGCCTGCTCTGCCCACTGGACCTTGCAGGGTCCCGGGTCTGGGTGGCCGTGGCAGGCCCTGGAGAAGTGCATCTGGGCGAAGGCAGAGTCTCGCTTCCCAGGACAAGCTGAGCCACAGAAAAATACTTTATTATCTTTTAGTTTCGCCTTTGGATTTCCATGACTGCGTTTAAGAATTTGAAATACTTCTTGCAATTTCCCATACCCTGATAATTGTAAGGCCTAAGAAAATCTAGAAACTAATCTCCGATTCTTAATGAAAATTGTGAGGTGCTGTGGGCGCGGACAGGCTTCTTGACCATGGTGTGCCCTCTGCTCTGCCTGTGTGCTGCGGCTCTGGACTGCGTCCACTGCCCCTCAGGTTCTCGGATGGCGACGGAGCCGTAGGTCACTGATGGGCATGGGTCAGACAGTGGGCAGTGTTGATGTTGCCTTGAAGTGCTGGCTGCATCTGTCGCTAAGGAAGCCAGTGGCTCACTGGACCTCATGGAGCTTGTACATGACTGGGCAGGCCTCCTTGACTGACCAACAGACACGGACCCAGGAAGACACAGGTCACTGAAGTCAACTCAAGAATAAGCAGAAGTCCTGTGGATTTCCCACAAGAGGTTGAATAGGTAACCTAAGAACTTCCTGTGAGGAGAAGCCCAGGACAAGATGGCTTCACCGACAGCCGTTGAAGCAGAAGGGGCACCAAGTCTCCCAGACCTTCCAGGATGCAGCAGTGGGGACCCAGGATGCTGCTCTGTGAGGCCGGGAAGACTCTGACACCCAACCAGACAAAACGTCAAAAGAACAGCAAACCACTAACCTCGTTCATGAATATGAACGAACACCCTCAGGAGGATCAGCACACCAAATCCAGTAATCCCTGCAAAGGGTCATGAGCTCGAGCCAGTGGGTTCCCCAGGGGTGCAGCATGAGGATGGATAGCAGTGCATCACAGCATTAAGCACAGCCACACAGACTCAGCACCTTCCATGAAACACAGCAGAAGGGTTTCCTCAACCTGTGAGGGCCGCCTGTGCAAACCCACAGCTAACATGGTGCTGGGCCATGAGGGACCACGCTCCTCCCTGAGGGGAGGAGAAGACAGGGACCCACTCGCCATTTCTGGCCATCATTCTGCTGGGGGTCTTGTGGGACAGTTAGGCAAAGCACATGTGTGAACACACGTGCACACAGGCTTGCCTGCTGGAGAACCACGGCCAGGTGGTGACCATAGCTGCTCACAGGTCGCCTTCCCCCTCACTGCCCGCAGTGGAGACCGTGGCCATTGTGGTGGTGGTGGGCTTGGCTTGCTCTTCCACAGCCCTGTCCCCTGGGCTCTGTGCTCACACAACTCTGTGTCCCTAGGGTCTGTGGCCACTTGCTCTGGGGCCATGTCCCTGTTTTTCCTTCACTGTGAGCAGAGGTGGAGCCCGGACTCCTGCCTGTCTGCCTCTCTGACATGTCTGACTTCTGAGCACAGGGATATGTCACCACTCAAGTGGCCGCCTGGGGAAACTGGGGGGGGGGTGCCAGCTGGGGACCCCTCTCTCCGTGCACTGTCTCCTCATGGTCACAGCTGCACTGCAGTTGCACCTCGAGGGCTTTGGGAGGTGCCTGGTCCTCCTGCGCTTCGCTGCCCTCTGCTGGAGTCCTGCTTCCTGCAAGTTGCTTGCTGCCCCGGGCAGTCTCGCCCTCACTGCACCCAGAGCCTGTGCTCAGGTTCTTCCTTCTGGAGAACCTCCGCCCAGTGGTCTCCCCGCCCACCTTGCCAGCCCCTCAGGGGCACGCCTGCCCCTACACATGTCCAGAGAACCCTCTTCCCCTGAGGCCCTCCAGGTCTTGCGGCCGGCTCCTTCACAAGCTGCGGCTTTCTCTCCTGTTCCCCCAGGACGCTGATCTCCGGTGACCCCACGTCTGGCGTCTGCTTGGCTTGAGCCCTGTGCAGAAGTGCTGTGGCGTGCAGGAGGCCCCCATGGCAGCGCCCCCGAGGCTGTGCGCGTGCTCCCAGAGCAAGCGAGCTGCAAGTGCTTTCTCTGCCCCAGCTGCTACCCCTCTTCATGTGAGTGGAAGCAGCCTCTGTCCCCAGGTCAGAGACCTCTCTGGGATCAGGATGCTACTACCTTTGTGTCCAGACGAGGTTAGGGACAGAGCCAGCACTGATGAACCCCCATGCAGATGGAGGCTGATGTTCTTAATTCCAGGAAAATTCATCGTTTCTTAACTCTACCACAAGTGTCTACGCACAACTTGGGAGTGTGCAAATCAACTTCAGAAAACAAGAAAACTGGGAGCAAGCCATCTAATGAATATTAAAACAAAAACATGTAATTCAAAGTATAAAGTGCAGCCCATCCATTCAACAAGTGTTTATTGAATTCCATGAAGATGGAAGTGAATTGGCTGGTGTGATCCCATCTTCATGGGCCTTAACCTAGTGAGGAGGGCAGACAGCAAAGGTGGCAGTGAATGATGGCAGGCAGTGTTGGCAGTTGTGGGAACATGGGGACTGGTGAGAAACGGGTGCTGTAAACTCAGAGCACGCAGGCTCTTCAATCCACAGAGGGACAGGCTGACCTCAGGAATGGGTGTGTGTTGGGCATCTGTGATGCCCTTTGGAAGTGCCCCGCTCTGATCATGGAATGCACCCCACGACTGTGGGCACAGGTAGAGTCCACCTGTTGTTGACTGATGCATTACTTGAATCCACAACACAGAGGCCAAACACCACACTAGGAAGAAGGCTGAGGAGGTGAGGCCTCGACCTCTGAGCTCCCGTCCTCTACCAGGGTCCTGTTACACCAGCAGCACACACTCGCCACCTTGCACAGACTGGAACCAAGCACCTACTGTGCGTGAGCTGGCGAAGCCTCAGAGTCACAGCCCCAAGCCCTGACTGCTTTTGCCAGTGGGCCCTTCACTCTCTGCAGCCACACAGTTGTGTGTGCTGGAGGCAGGGAGGTGGGAGGCCCTAATGTGCGCAGCTTATGGAAAACAGATGGGTGGTTGTCAGCCTGACACACAGCACAGGAGAGGTGAAAGGAAGGATGGGAGGAAGGCAGATCTCAAGCTGGTCCAAGGGCCTGCCTCCAGCCTCCTCTGGAAAGCCCCAGCTCCAGAGCAAAGCGGAGGGGTTCTGGGCAGCACGTGGGCCTCGGTGACGTGCGCCTGCGTGCCAGGGACCCGAGTGCGGCTGTTTGTGCTCATAGCTTTTGAGCCAGGGCCATGGAAGATGGTTCACATTATATTTAACGGCTGTTGACCTAATATCTGGCTAGCAGGAGATATTTGTTCCTGATGGTCTGGCCAAGCCCTCTGCTCTGCAGGCGCTCACTGCTGTGGCCTCTGGCCCTGAGCACACTGTGGTCACCCTTCAGGAATTTGACAGTTGGACTGTAATTTTGGTTCTGCTCAATCTCTTTTTAAATGATTTATAAACCCAGTTTGAGAAACTTGTCTTAAAATAAGTTGCAACGTTTTAGCTGCACTCAGCACATAGGATTCCTATTACACATCCAATCTGCTATTGACAGTGCTAATGAAGTTTGTGAATTGAAGCAATGTGGCAACTTTTTATCACCAAGGATCAACAGGATATCAAGGGAAAAGGGACGATGCAAACTTTCCATAGACGAACCCCATGGTGGGGGACAGGCTTGTGCAGATCCTGACGTGTTTGTGCAAGGGAGGTCTAATAGAAGTGTAAACCGGTCCACAGGTGAGCCTGCCTGCTGTGCGTCTCACCCTTTCACTGCAGGAAAGAGACAGCGGGATAAATGCTTGGTCATAACTTGGATTTAATGAGCAATTGGGCCATGATTAAAAAAACACCAACTCTAGAATTTGGGTACAATATGTAGTCATTTATGAAATGTAAGATACAGGTAGAGAAAAATGATGATTATTTTACCTCCAGAGATATTATTTCTAAGTGTTTTTAAAAAGAAATAATACATTTATTTTGGGAAACAGAAAACATAAATACACAAAGCAAAGCAAAGGAAAAATGACCACCATTTTTAGTGGTTGATGAGATACCCACTGCTAACATGCCAGGGAGAAGCTTCCAGGTGTTCGTCCCTGGGCGCGCATGGGTACTTCTGTGTTCATACCCGCACACGTGCACATGTAGGAGAAGAGACCCTAGTGCAAATACTGCCTGTTAGCCTGGTTCTCGCCCATCTCGCTCTGATACCTGTGTGCGGGTCTCTAACCGGTGTCCCCTGTGCACTTGATCCACATCCTGTAGGTGTTAAGACAGTTTCCAACTTTTCTGAAACACATAGACTCTACAATGAGCACCCTTTCAAATGCATTTTTAGTATTTGTGTGATCATTTCCCCTTAACAGTCTTTACGAGAGTGATTAATTGCTGAATCAGTGTCCTCACGTCTTAATTTTTGATATGTTGCCAGAGTTTCTCCAATTTAATAAATACGCCATACGCCAGTGCCTTGTGCAAGCCAGGGTCCCTGTGTTCATGCTTCTCCAGGATCACCCGCACGTCACGTGACTGCACCCCAGGACACATCTGGTGCAGGGCGGGAATTGCCTTTGTGACACAGTGCCAGCTGCCTCGCCAGGCCAGCACTCGTCCTGGGCCGCAGGTGTCTGTGCAGAGTGCAGGGCCAGTGGAGGAGGGAGCTGCTGACCTCCGGAGGTGGAGCCCCTCCCTCAGCCTGGGAAGGGGCTGTGGACACCATTCAGCTGTGATGTTCCCACATGAGCAGGGCCCGCCACTTTTGATGAAGTGCTCTGTGATCTTTTCTCCACGCCCTTTTAAATGTTTGCTTGGCTGTTCTGGTAGGCAAAGCCTCTTATCTCTAAGGGGAGAGCATTCCAATGAGCCAGCAGTGCTGCCTCGGCCCTGCCCCAAATCATCCGAAGCAGATCCTCCCTGGCATTTCCCCTGCGAGTCCTTCCGCGTGGGTTCTAGCAGGTCTGCTTCACCATTCCCACTGCCACCGGCTGGTCTGCCTGTGCTCACCTGTTGTCTGATGTCACCACACCTCACCAAGGTCCGCTTCAGCACTACCTGCAAGCCTGGTCAGCCCACCTCCCGCCTGCCCTCTTACTTAGCAGCCAAGAGGCTGTCCAGTCTGTCTCCGTCCCTATTCTGAGTGTTCCACCGAGTGGCGAACTGCCATGCCTGGCCTTCGGGGCCTGGCTTTCATGGACCCAGGTCCTCAGGGGTGGCTGATTGCAGTGCGTACACCACCTCGTCTCTGGTTGAAAGTTCTCCATGGCCCGTTGCCACAGTGTGCTCACCCAGCTCTCTGCCCTGCGGGTTTGAGTTGTGTCCATTCTGGGGACAGTGAGCAGCCTGCCAACCCCAGGACTTCCCCTCTCCCCACCTCCCTCCCAACCCTCCCTCTGCTCTGCGGGCCTCCCTCCACCTATTGGTTTTAAAGCGGGAGCACTGTGGACATGCACCCAGTGAGGCTCATGGGACACACACACGTGCACATGGCCGTGGGTCTGTTTGTCTGCTGCTCCTCCCTGTCCTGTCCCCATCCCCTTTCTCTTCTCCTCTGTTCTCCCTTCTATTTCCATGAGGTTTCTTTTTAAAAGGAATTCCTCATTTCTCTCTAGCTTCCTTATATGAGGGAAAACATTGGATCTTTGAGTTTCTGAGTTCTGCTTATTTCACTTAGCCTGATGTTCTCCATTTCCATCCATTTACTACCAAATGCCATATTTCATTCTTCATGGCTGAGGAAAGCTCCATTGTGTATCTCTACCACTGTTTCTTTATCCATCCGTTGAAAGGCACCTGGGCTTGCTCCACGACTTGACTTCCGTGAATTGCGCTGCTATAAACATTGATATGCATGTGTCTCCTATCATACCCTTTTAGTTCCTCTGGACAAATACTGAGGAGTGAAATTTCTGGGTCCTATGGTGGTTCCACTCCTAATATTCGGAGGGGCCTCCACACTGCTTTGCAGAGTGGTTGTGCTGATTGGCAGTCCTACCGGCAGTGCATGAGTGTGCCTCATCCCACACCCCCCAGCATGGACTGCTGCCTGTGTTCTTGACTGCCCTTCCAGCTGGAGTGAGAGGGGCTCCCGGTGCAGTTTTGATTTGCATCACCCTGATTGCCAGTGATGTTGAACACTTTTTCATATACTTGTTGACCATTTGTATTTCTTCTTTTAAGAAACGTCTGTGTAGTTCGTTTGTCCATTTATTGATTAACTCCCTCAATAGGACTCCTAAGGCTCAAGAAATAAAACCAAGAATCAATAAATGGGATGGCATCAAATTAAAAAATTCCTGCATAGCAGAGGAAACAAGAATGTGAAAAGAGAAGCTACAACCTGGGAAAAGATACGCCAGCTACACTTCCAACAAGGGATTAAAATTCAGAATATAAAGAACTCAAAACAGTTAACACCAAAAAATAACCCTATCATTGAGTTTTAACATAATTTATTGTTTTTTCTGGATTTTTTTTTTAGTATTCTATCAAATAATCATTTGCCAACACCAAGGTCTTGAAGGTTTGCTTCTCTTTTCTTCCCAGAGTTTTACAACTTCAGCTCTTACATTTAGATGTTGGATCCATTTAGGATTCATTTTTGCGTATTGTGTGAAGTGGGTTGAGATCTGCATCTGCATCTCCCTTTATCTCTGTCCTCAGCCGCAGGTGTCCCAGCACCACTGTCGAAGGACAGTCCTTTTGCCTGTGCGTGGCCGGGGCGCCTTCCTCCGAGCCTGGGGTCTCTTTCGGGACTGGCCCTTCCATCCCGGGTGTTGTGTGTGCACCCCGCACCAACACGTCCGTGGCTTTGTAGCGATTGTTGAAATTGGGGCGAGTCTTTCCAGTTAGTTTTTCTTTTTTGAAGTTATTTTCAAGATTGTTGGGATTCTTGTATTTCTATGTGAATTTTAGGATCAGATTGTCTTCTGTATAAAAAAGGGAGGTTGATTTGATGGGTTGCACGGCATCTGTGATCTGGTCTGGGGAGTGTGCCACTGGGTGAGTGCCCTGTGTGTTTGACAGTGGTTCCTGGTGTGAGCGTAGCTCAGTGGAGCACACCGACCCCACACCTCCCTCCTGTCTCTGTGATGAAAGCATCCATGCTCTTTTCCTCTAGGTTTCGGAGTGCATGGCACGTCACCCTGATCTGTGGTCACCCCACAGTGCTGTGGCATGTGGGGGCTGCTCGCTCCATTGTGCTGACTGTGACTGAGGTCCATGGGCTGGCCTTGCCCACCTCCTACCTCCACCTCTGGGGCCACCCTCTGCTCTCGGCTTCTGTGAGGTCAACCTCGTCAGCTTCCACTAGGACTGAGACCGCACGGTGCCTGTCCTTCTGAGCCTGGCTTAGTTCTCTTGGCATAGTGATCTCCTGGTCCAACCTGCTGCTGTAGACGACTGGATCCTCCTTCTGTGGTCGACTTGGCTCCATCGTGCACAGGCCCCGCCCCTTCTGTCCATCCTCAGCTGATGGACACTTGGGCTGCTCTGTCTTGGCTCCTGTGAATAGAGCCGCAGTGGCCCAGGGGGAGCTGGTGTCCCTTCAGCACACGGACTCCTTTCCTCTGGACGTGCTCCTGGTGGTGGGATTGCTGGGTCACGTGCTGGTTCTGCTGTTGATGTTTCAGGGAACCTCTGTGCTGTTTTCCACGGTGGCTGTGCTGATTGACACTCCCAGGACAGGGCAAGGGCTGCTTTCCTCCACCTCCTGGCCAGCAGGCACCTGGAGTCTTTTGGTAAGGGCCATTCTAACTGGAGCGAGGCGATGGCTCCCGGGGGGTTTTGACATATGTTTCCCTGACTGGTGGTGTGGAGCCTTTTTCACATATTTGTTGGCTGTTTCTGTGTCTTCTTCTGAGAAATGTTGGTTTAGATCTGCTGCTCTTTCTTTTGGCGTTAGGTATGTGAGCTCTTCACGTGAGCTGGATACTGACTGTGTGTCAGGCGTGCAGTTCACAGACATTGTCTCTTCATCTTATTGAGTACTCCTGTGTGGTGCAGAAGCTTCTTAGTTTGATACGATGGCTTTTGCGGTCTTGTCTAAAACACCCATGCGCATCCCAACGTCCCGAAGCATTTTCCCAGTTTACTTGTAGCAGCTCCGTAGTTTCAGGTCTTGCATTTTAAGTCTTTGGTCCATTTCAGTTAACCCTGGCCACTATTGAGAGAGGGATGAGCTTCATTCTCCTGCATGTGAACATCCCACTTCCCACACTCTCTGCTGGGAAGACGCCCCTGTGTGTTCTGAGTGTCTCTGTCTGTCACTTGGTGGTGGAGGTGCAGTTTCACTCCCAGGCCCTCGGTGCTGCCGGTCACTCCACGTGTCTCGTTGCCAGTGCCACGGCCGAGGAGTGAGTTTTGATGTCCCTTGGTGTGGTGCCTCCTGCTCTGGTCTTCCTTCTCAGGTTGCCTTGCGATTCTGTTTTGGGAGGTCCCACATACGTTTTAGGGTTGTTTTTCCTGGCTCTGCGAAGAATGCAGCGGGCATGTCCGTGAGGTCGGCCGCGCTCTGCAGACGGTTGGGTGGTACCAGCATTTTAGCAGCAGGGGTTCTTCCCACCCAGGGACTCAGGGTATCTTTCCACTTTTTTTCAGTGTCCTTTTCAATTCCTTTCATCAGTGTTTTATAGTTTTTACATCTTTTCTTAAATCAACTCCAAGTATTTTACTATATTTTTCATAAGTATTTTAATGGAATTGCTTTCTTGATTCCTATTTCATAAAACTTGCTATTGGTATATAGCAACACTACTAATTTTATATATTGATCCTATATTCTATAACTGTGCTGAATTTATTAGTTTTATTCATTTTTTTGGTGGCGTCTTTGGAGTTTTCTTGATTTCAGAATGTTCACTGGTGTCTTATACAAATGAAGCTCGTTTCATACATTGATCTTGTGTCCTGCAACCTGGATACACGTGCTTAGTAGCTGGGGCTGCATTTTAATGTGTTTTTTCCTTTGTTTTTTTTTTTTTTTTTTTGGTACTGGGGATTGAACCCAGGGCACTCCACCACTGAGCCGCATCCCCAGCCCTATTTTGTATTTTATTTAGAGACAGGGTCTCACTGAGTTGCTCAGTGCCTCGCTAAGTTGCTGAGGCTGGCTTTGAACTCACGGTCCTCCTGCCTCAGCCTCCCAAGTGCTGGGATTACAGGCGTGCGCCACCACGCCCGGCTTTTGATGTGTTTTGACAACGTCATACGTGGCCCTGTCTTAGGGAGATAAAGATGAGTTCCTTCTTCCTTTCCACCCCACGCGACCCTCGTTTCTGTCATCCGAAGTCCTCGTCTGACCTCCAGGGTGGTGTTGCACAGAAGCCATGAGAACACACACCTGCTCCTGTCCCTCCGTCAGGGAAGCCTTTCAATGACCCCTGTGGTTGGCAGCAGCGGTGGGCTTCTCACCCAGGCCTCCTGCTGCCTGCCACGCATGTCCAGCGTCTCTGCATCGTCGAGGTGGCTGGCTCTGTGCTGTGCGCTATTGTCAAGGTGTTTTAGGTGAGCTGGTTTTGCAGGTTGTACCCTGCTGGGGAGGCTACGTAGGTGCCACTCAGCAGTCCCAGCCCCAGCAGGTGACAGTCATCAACAGGACATCAAAAGAGAGCTCGCCACACCCACTGAACCTGTCCAGTTCCTGACTCACAAAACCACTTGTTATTTGAAGTCACTAAGTGTGGGGGTGGCTTGCAGGGCAATGGCAATAATTGGAGTGTCTTGTTCTTCCTCTTCCTGAGCCCTTACTTCATGAAACCCTGTCTCCTCGGTCCCTTCCCTCCTGGTGGGGGCTCTGGGCTCATCTGCTCTGAGGCCTGCTGTCTCCTCTTCTGCACAGCGTTCCGGCCTCCTTACAGGATCGCACTTGAAGGCCGCACCGGCCTGCCACCAGCCTCTGTTGCTCCACACTGGAGACGTCCCTATCAAGGGACATCAGCCACTGTCTCTGATCTCCCGAGGCAGCAGGGGTTCCTTTGCATTCTCTTGCCAAGTTGCTCCTATCTGCATCCTTTAAATGACCTTCAAACAACACGGAGCCCTGGCACCAGTGTCCTGGGTGCTGGAGTGATCAGGGACACCCTCTCCAGAGTGCCCATCAAGTCTTCCTGCCCCTCACCCGGCCTCCTCAGGCGGGGCCAATGACCACGTGGATTTCCATTGTGACTGGACAGTCCTTTGGGTCCTGTGGTTACACTTTGGTTTTGTAACTTGTTATGTTTTTGATTTAATTTAGTTTTGGGTCATCTAGAGCGTCCCATTAAGAGGGGTTTCGAGACCTGATTTTCTCCTTGATTGCCTGCCCTGCATGAAGATCATCTGAGCAATCACTTTATGAACAGAACACAAAGTCAGGCCCGGGCCGCTGACCCTCGTGTTCTGGTTTGTTCAAATTGTTGGTTAGCTTCACACTGTAATGTGTTTACAGCAAAAGCTTCCTAAACATTTTTTTCATTGACACTTGAAAATCGGGTGTGAATTGCTAAAGTCTAAAATTTGACGTTTGGTATTTTTCTTCCCTCGGGGGAAATAAGTAGCCAGGAAGAGGAGAAGATTCAGTGTTGGATGATTTCACAATGTTTAGACTGAGGCAGCAGCATGAATTGCTCTGTGAGTTTGACAACACTGTTTGACAGTAGGAATGACACGCTCAGTGTTCTCTCAGAAGGCAGCATTTGACCCTTGGAAGACTGTTCTCAGCAGTCACCACGGCCTCACTCACAGGATCAGCTCTGCTGCAAGGATGAGTTAGCACAGTGGGTCCCCAGCAGCTGGCTGGGCAGACACTCTGGGCCACTGGCATGCTGGCCTGGCGTGGGCAGCGTCGCGGGTGTAGGACTCTGTAAGCTGCAACACTGGGATTTATTTAGGAATCGACTTAAAGTACGTTTAGACATAAAGTTGAAATTGCATTTCATTATTTCAAATTTGAAGTATTGGATTACTAAAAAGATTTTTAAAAGATTTGATTGTTGGTTAATTGACAATTGTATGCTCCACTTTTAAGACATCTGGGTATAAAATTTATTTATGTGATAAAACACAGTAGTTTGGCAAAATACAAGCTGTTATCATTTGGAGAGTAATTTTTAAAACTATTTTTTCAGTTCTTTTCCTATTTAGAAAGAAATAATTGAAATATTTTATAGGTAGTCATAACAGCCAGCCAGTTTTTAAAATTTGCATTGAAATCCTTTGAAGAAAAATAAAAAATGTAAACTGCCACCTCCAGCCACATGCAAGGGGTGGCCTGTTTGTGTGAATTTCCTTAGCAAGGCCCTTAATTCCCCGATCGTAGCTTTGGACCATGACCTCACTTCACTTTCAGGATAGCAGCAGTCTTATTATGTTGGATAATTGTGTTTAAGGATTATAGAACAGGAAGTTATCTGCTCATCTACCCACCCATCCATCTAACCACCCGTCCATCATCCATGGATAATGTCAAGAAAAGGTGCTTGAAAACCATTTGCCTGTTACAGGTGAACTATTGATGCTGTCTCAGTGTCCTCCTCTCCAGAATGCCCACCCATCCATGCATCATCCATCCATTCCTCCAGCTACCTACCCACCCACATGTGCACACTGTCCTAGTGTGTTTTCTTTTGCTATGACAAACAACCTGGGGGTGAGTTATTGATGAAGAAAAGGAGCTTGTTCAGTTTGCAGGCCTGGAGGTTGGAAGACTAGAACTGGCAGCCCTAGTGGTTTGGCCTCTGTGAGGCCCTGGGCTGCATCACAGCTTGGGAACAGCCGCTTGGCAGGAGGCCCAAGGCATCCCAGGGCCACGTTGGCTGCTTGTCTCCACCCACTCTCACTGGCACCAGCCAGGCTCTGATGGCAGCCCCCTCAGTCCTCCCAGGGCATGCTTACAATGACCTCAGCACCTCCAGGAGGCCCCACCTCTCCAGGTTCCTCCAGCTCCATGCCACCAGAGTGGGGATGGAGCTCCCATGAACCTTCAGGGGCAAACTGTACCCAAGCCACCCAAACCACAGCCATATGGCCCTGATGTCACGAACTGTGACATGAGCCATGTGAGGGGAGGACTGCGCTGAGTGACTCGGCTGGTGTGCGGCTCTCCTCGTTGAGCTGACAAGTCAGTCACTACGTAAGTTGCTGTGGTTGGATGCTGATTTCCATTAACAGTTTTTTCTTTGAAGGAATTCAGCTGCTTCAGGACATCCTGTTTTAAATCATCTTATTTTCCTGACCCTTTCTGTCCAGTGAGTCGGGACTGTGGCAGCGCTCAGCCTGGCTCACAGATGTGTCCGCATCTTTCCAGCTCAGCTGCTGTGCCAGGCTTCGCAAGGGCAAATCTTTGCCCTCCAGTCCTGCCGCTGTGCCCTGAAGGTGCCAGCCCTGAAGGTGCCAGCCCCGAGGCGCAGTTCCCTGTTCTCTTGTTTGAACGTGATGGTTTGCTCTGGCCATTAAAAAGGAGAGCATTTGCGGTCAGCCGTGCACACGGCTCTCAAAATGTTGACTCATTTCTGTGACCTGCAGAGCAGCTGGCGCAAGTGTGCAGTTAGGAGACCACGAGCTGTCCCTCAGGCCTCGCCACTGTAGCCCAGGAGCTACGCAGGTAAGCGAGTGCCAAAGCTGTATTTGTGGACTTGAAATTTGAACTTCATATAATTTTCATGTGTCACTAAGTCTCCCTAGTTTTTTCAGTTATTTAGAGGTGTAAAAACTATCTCACCAGGCATACAACCAGGCAGTGAAGAGTCTATTTCATGGCTGTGGTTTGCTGACTTATGGAGGAAAATTTTAGGAAAGTCCTGTGAAGTGTGCTCTCAGCAGATGAGAAGTACAGATTTCTGTCCTGGGTGCAAGGTCCCAGAGCTCCACTGAGCTGGGCAGGGGAAGCTCAGGCAGGCCCACTCAGCCCTTGGCAGCCCATGGAGGAGCCTGCTCAGCCCACACCCAGGCTGTGGTGGGCCAGGCCCGAGTGTGTAGCACCCCTTCCCCAGCAGCACACATCCCCCAGAAGCCCTGCTTCTTCCCGAACACCATTCTCTGATTTCTAGAAATATGTGCTTCCTCAAAGCGTGATTTTCATGTTCGTTAACAGATCCATGCCAGAAGTATATGAATTTAAATTCATGTTGAACAGGTGATGTTTCCGTACTCTATCTCATTTGAAAATAGTCTACATATTCAGGAAATGTCCATGATTTAATTGAGAGAGACCCTGAGGGTGTAAGTCACAAGGAGCCTCGGGAGTGACTTTCACTAGGCTTGTCTCCTGCAGAGTGTTCTGCTCACCCATGATGGGCAGCCATCAGAGAAGCCAGAGCGAGGCGGTCGCTGCACCTCCACTTGCACACGGTTCTGGGGTGACGCCTCTCATGACCTTGAACACCACATGGAGGTGAACCGTGGGTTAGGGTTGCCGTCAGTGCCGGCACCTCTGCAGACCTGTTCTCCAAACGTGGTCCAGGTCTCGGGAACTGGAAATGCACTTGGGTTAGTCCTTAATTTTCTCAGAGAACACATAATTTATACAAAGATGTATTTTTCTTAAAGCCAAATAAGTGGAGTTCTGTTCAAAGCCCAGTTTTTTGGTTTTCTTTTTCCTGGCCAGTGGACTAAGATCTTCTGTGTGACTCAGGAATCTCTTAGCTGTCACTGGTGCCAGGTGAACGCACGTTCCTGGCTGCTGTGCAGTCTGGACCCTTCCTTTTCCAACGTATCTCACGGGGAGCAACTTCACCCAGATCACAAGTGCCCCACCAGGGCCACTGCGAGTCATCCTCAGTCAGCGCATATTCAGAGATGTGCGCACTCTTGATCCACAGTTTGTGCACATAAATTTAACTAGCATTCCATAAAGTGGGGTGCCAGTCAGCCTCATTAAATTTTGGAGGAACCTGTTTTCAACACACACCTTACCTGAGGTGTCTGACTGTAATTCAATCCAGTAAATTAATTTCCAGGTCCAATCTCAGCCTAGAGCCAATCACCATTCTTTGAATCACTTTATTGCTCACTCAGGTTTGTGGAGCTTGAGTCTGAAAGAGAACTCACCTGTCGCCCCTGTGGCTGTGAGAGATCAGGGGGCACCGTGGGCCCTGCAGACCCCTTCTCAGGGGTCACTGGAGGTACCCTTAGCATCCCACTTCTGACTCCAAATGGTTTAAAATTTTAGAGAACTCTTATATACTCTTGGTGGGACATGAATTAGTACAGCCATTAAGGAAAACAATATGGAGTTGCCTCAAAACAAACAGACAAACAAACAAAAACCATAAATAGAAGTACCGTGTACCCAACAATTCCTCTACTAGATATCTAACCAAAGGAAAGAAAATCAGGGTTTCTAAGAAGTGCTTGCACTTCTGTTTATTGGAACAGTATTTGCAATCACTAAGATTTGGAATCAAACAAGGTATTCATCAATGAATGAATAGATAAAGAAATTATGGTGAACATATGCAGTGGAATATCAGCCTCAAAAAAGAAGAAAATCCTGTAGTTTGTAGCAACATGGATTAACCTGGAGGAGAACATGTAAAGCAAAAATTCCAGGCACAGAGACGAATCTCACTTTTATGTGAAAGTTAAAAAGTCAACCTCAAGTGAGCGGAGAGTAAATAGTGTTTACTAGAGGCTGGGAGGGGTGGGGCGAAGGAGGAGATGGGCAGAGATCGGTCAACAGGTACAAAATCGTAGCTAAATGGTAGGAGTAAGTCCTAGTGCTCGAGAGCACGAGGGTGACTCTAGTTAACGATAATTCACTGTATGTCCAAAAGAGCTGAGAGGATTTGAGTGTTTGCACAAGAAATGATCAATGTTTAAGATGATGCTATGCTGATCACACTGATTTGATCATTATACAGTGTATACATGTATTGGAATAGTGCTCTCTATCCTATTAATAGTTACTATGTGTCAAAAGTTTAGAAAGAAGAAAATATCTTGAGGCAAATGAAATTTAGCAGAGTTCATGGGAGCAAGGCCTGCTTCCAGCTCAGGGAGCCCTGGAGCCAGCGGAGGTTGAGGCTGGTGGAGGCAGGAGGGCAGGTGGTTTCCAGAGACAGGCAGTGAGGCTCAGAGCAGCCTGACTGGCTGCAGCCCTCAGGCTGCTGGGTGTGGTCTGGGCAGTTGCAGCCTGTGATGGGCTGAAGCTCAGCTGTTGTGTTTGGTGGAGGCTCAGCTGTCCTCCTGAGAACACCCTCCTAGCGAGGTTAGGGTCCGCCTGCTTCCTAAGTTTGGGTGCAGTTTGCCGCCTAGGAGGCAGGCGGAGCCAAGCTTAGTTTAGCAGAGGTGCTGTGTGAGGTGTAAAGGACACGCACGTTTGAAGGTGGTAAATCCACCTATGCAGCCGACTTGCAGCCGCTGCGCTTTGCCTTGCTGGTATGTGAACTCGCCATGATCCACCGCTTTCCTTCACTCCTGGAATCACCTCCGGGCCCTCCTTGCTCAATTAGACTGACTTCTTGTGTGACACAGTTGGGGCTCCACTGGACTTCCAGACAGTAAGTACTAAGGGAGACAGGTCGTAGAAAAGGTCAATCCAGACATTTGGGAAGGTCACCTTGTTAAGATAGTCACCAGCAAGACCCTGGACTTATTTTTGATCTCTCCCTTCAAGTCCTGGCAGCATGTAGGGATGCCAACTGCAGGTGCTTGGCGTTGGCTTGTCAGCAGGAGTAATGGGGTGATGCACTGATCACCAGCGCTTCCTGATCACGGCCTGTCCTGGAAACCCGGGTGTGCTGTGTGTGCCAGTTTTCTCCCATCAAAGGGAAAGCAAGATGAAAACGGGAAACTGGGAAAACCAGTGTGGAAACCCCGCATGGAGTTCTCAAGTTGCAGCCTGACCAGTTTGAGCTCCAGTGAGAAGCGGCATGTTGCAGGTCCTCCAGAGTCCACTGAAAGCCAGGGGAGTGACCATGCGATGCCGGTCCCCCAGGCAGCTCTGAAGGCTTCAGCTGCAAGCCAGCAGAGCGGTGCTTTGCCAAGTGCAGCCCCTGCTTTGTCGGGGCCCTCACTTGAAACACAGATGCTAGGGGCCTGACTGGTCCTTCCGATCTGCAAACCTGGGGTCGGCCAGCTCTCTGCCTTAGTAAGCCTTCCAGATGGCTTTGATTGCACGTGGTTGGAGGGCCACTGGTGTGGAGGGTGGGGACTGGATCTGTTAGCCCTTCCCAGACTCCAGTGTGCCTGCTGAGCACCCAGGGTCACTGAGACCCCGATTCTCATCTGATGAGTCTGGGGCGGGACCCCGTATTTTCAGTACACTCAGGGTGACTGTGGCTGGCCTGAGCACTGCACTGGAGTGGGCATGTGCCAGGCTACCTGTGTGTGATCCCAGCTCTGCCAACAGCAAGTTAGGTGACCTCCAATCAGGAGTCCCCGCGTCCCTGTGTATAGAAAGGGGGAACAGATGCCTCTGCCTTATGGAGTCGTGTTTTAGGCTTACATGGAGCTGTGTGTGAGCCTGTGATCAGCAGTCAGCGAGAATTAGCTTTTTAAAATTACTGCCCGGTGGGTTAACTTTGATGGCCTAATGTTTAAACGTCAAATTGCACACGGGGGGGAATCAAGGTGGTGTCTTCCTTCTCCCTCTCTCCAGAGGGAGATCGCAGTAGAAGCAGATCATGGTGATTTTTAACTGATTGGAGCTGACCAGGGTCAGCACCACTGGACGAAAGACTGAGCGGAGGCTCTGGGGACGGCACTGGAGACCTGGAAGGGGACTCTGTTCTCTGGGCTCCACCTCTGAGTTCTCCCCAGAAGTGTCTGTGTGCTGTGCGTCGGGGGTCATCAGCAGTCCCTGCACCGCTGCAGACCCTCTTGCTGACTGCAGTATCTGGCTTTCTTTATGGTCTCCGACTTTGGGCCTATTGCTGTGTGTCCTTCATCTGGATCCATCTGACCATTTGGTGAAGCTCTGGGGTGGCTGCTCTGGGGTGACTGGCTCCCCAGGGCCCAGTGGCTGGGCGTGGCCCCATCACCTGGAGGCTCATGGGGTGGGCGCCCTGCTCAGTTCCATCTGCCGGCTGGATGCCCAGCGTCTCCCCGGCACCTGCCTCCTCTGGTTGTGTTGCTCACAGCATGGTGGAGGGTGTCCAGCTGGAGGACACGGAGTGATCGTAGTAGACACCTTATGGTCCAGTGCTCCAAGGAAGCCTGTCAACTGTGGTGATAGCTCAGTCTTTCTCCATTGTGATGAAGCGGAACTTCAGGGGTTAGCAGGCAGACTTTCAGGACACCTGCCAGAAGGGGTTTGCAAAGCCTGCCCAAGAAGTAGCTCCAGGCCCCACCAGCTCCCCTCCAAGATGAGTCCAGGTCGGTGCTGAGCAAACAATGGCCCTCTCGATGCCCAAGCCACAATGCCCAGAACCTGTGGGTGGCCAAAGGAACTGAGGTCCAGGTGCAAAGAGACTGTGTGACCCTGGGTCCCTGAGAGCAGAGCAGGGCAGTCCACCCTCTGCAGACAGGGAGGGACCAGCCAAGGACTTGGTGCCCTGGGAGCTGGTGAGGCACAGGTGGCTCGCCACCAAGCCCAGAGGAAGGCAACCCTGTGACGCCTTCATCTCAGCTCAGTGAGACCTGCCTTGGGCTTCTGACCTTCGACCTGTGAGATAACAGACTGGCGCTGACTTGAACCCTCCTGGCAGAGCTTCATGGCAGTGGTAGACGGTCCAGTGGGAGAGCTGCCCAGGCAGGAGGTGTCAGTGGTTGGTGTGGGTGGGGCAGGGGCAGCTGGTCCTACTCTGCCTGCCGCCCTGGACAGACGAGACCTAGGATGCTGGAGTGGCCTCCCTGAGGAGCCAGGCGGGCACACCATTCCCTGCACGTGGGAGAGCCCTACGTGGCCCTGGAAGCGTGTCCACTCACCTGTCCTCCCTTTCCAGCTCCCCATCCTCACACTGCCTGACCCAGCCTCGTCCTTGGGTCTGGGCTCTCTGGAGGGACTGGGTCAGGGCCAGCTTGCAGGAGCCAGGCCGTCTGCAAAACCCGACCACTCGAGGAGGTGAGCTGTCCTAGGCTCCAGCCTCATCGGGCAGGGCCGCCGTGGGCTTCGGCAGGCTGCTGCCCACGTGGCCTCAGGACTCTGCTTCAGCCCTCTGAGTCATCCTCAGTGATGGGGAACAGGATCTAAGCTACGCCTCGATTAAGACCCCACCCAGGCTTGCCTGCTGAGAGCACCCAGACTTGCCCAGCTCCCCGGGAAGGCTCTGCTCCTCACGCTCCTTCCTTCGTTCTCCGCAGCTTGTTGCCCCTCTGCTCCCCAGACACCGTCTGCAGGCGGCCCTTGAGGTGCAGACTAGTGGGAGGCTCCTCAGAGGGTGAGTCATGTGGCCAAGCGAAGGTGTCCCTGCTCCCAAGTTAGTGAGCCCTGGGGAAATGCTAGGAAGGAGCATCAGTCACTGCCCCAGAGACTGGGACAAATGGCTTCTGAACTCTCTTCCTGTGACAGTCAGAGACACCCGCAGCACAGGACCTTTGCACGGCACACAGGTTCCCTGGGGCCAGGCCGCATGGCGGGTTCCATCTCCTCCTTGCTGAATGTAGGAAAGCAGAGGGGCTCCAGCATGCCTGTGTCGCATGTGGCCATGCTGGTGAGGCAGCAGGATGACGGGCAGCAGGGGCTTCGGGTCCAGCCTCACACAGGCCCTCCCGAGGGCAGGCCTGCGAGTGCAGTGCGTGGCGAGTCCCGCTGCACTTGACCTTCCTCCAGCAGGTGCAGCGCACAGAGCTGGAGCAGGTGGGAACCTGTCAGGTACCGACACATCCATTCTGGCAAAACCAGGGCCTGAGGAGTAACCAGCTGGGCGCTAGGTCCACTGGGGCCTGTGACACTTTCCCAGCCTCCTCCCAGGAGCCATGCTGGAGCGCATAGGCTGGTGAGGGCATCCTGGGGTCCAGACCTGCCCCCAGAGGCTCCCAGGTTGTGCCCTGGGTGGGCGTCCACCCGTCCAATGTGCAGGGGCATCAGGCGACCAGACCCCAGCGCCTAGCGTGGGCCCCTTGGGCAGCTGGGCTTCCTTGGAAGGGAAGTGCCCACCTGCGCAGTGCCCAGCCTGGCTCAGCTGACGTTGGTGGCTGTCTGGTGGGAGGGGTCCTCTTCCTGGGTGGTGGGCTGTCCAGACCTCCCTTCCACGACTGCGAGTCTCTGCACTGCTCTCTTGGTGACATTCCCGGGGGCTCTGGCACCCCCGCCTATTGGCTGGGACACCGAGAGGCGCCGCCCTGCTCCCCTGTGCACCCTCCCGCCTGCATCACCGCCCCTCCACCTGCCCTGTGGGCCCTCCTCAGTGCTGTTTGAGGAGCTGTGTGACCTGGGCTTTCTTCTCAGCTTCCCTGGGCATCGTCCTCTGAAGGGCCACGCTGAGGGAGGTGTGCCCCGAGCACTCCTGCCCCTGCCGCCAGCCGTCCTGCAGTCGGTCTGGAGGACACTGGGCCAACTCCAGCTTGGGGCCGTCAGGGTACAGCTGCTATGGATGTCCTGTGCCCAGTTCCACGTGGGATGGGTCTCCGTTTCTCTGGGGCAGTCGCCTGAGTGGGCAGATGCTGGTGCTGTGGTGCTTTGGTGTGGGTCAGGAGCTGCTGGCCGTCCCCTGGAGTGGTGAGTGCGGCTCCCATGGTGACGCGGGAGGGCGCCAGCTCCCTGCCTGCCATGTGCATGGCTGCCGCCTCTACTGGCCCCCGAGGCAGGTGGGTGGGGGCTGCAGGTGGCCCTGGGCATTCCCAGTGGTGGCTGCATGTGCAGCTGGCCATGTGCCTGTGGCCCTCGGCCGGGCCTGTCCGCTGCCGGGTCCAGTGGGACAGTGTGGTTGCCCGTCTTTGCCTGGTGCTCGTGGGGCCCGTGGTCGCGCTGTCTGCGCTGGCCCAGCCCAGCGGCTTCTCTTCCCCGAGGCTGCTGGCTGGGTGAGGACAGATGGGTCTGTGCTTTCCCCTTTCATGGAAGGTACTTTTGGTATCCGTGTAAGAACTTTCTGGCATTCCTAAATTCTGAGGTTTTTTCTCATTTTTCTTCACAAAATTCTTTGTTTTGCATTTTATGTTTGTGCCCATGAGCCAATTTCCCGACGTGTTTACTGGGGTGAAGCACTTGTGCCACAAAATGGACCATCCTACCTGCTTTTAGTGCAGCCTCAGTGGTATCAACCCAGATGCCCCTCAGGCCACCCAGCCCCAGCCTCCTCCTCCCGCAGCACTGGAACTCCAGTCCCCAGCCTCATGGGCACTCTCCCGGGCCTGGAGCTCCCTCCCTGCTGCCTGTGCGTCCTGCGGCTTCTCAGGCCTCGAGTTTGACCTGTGCGGCTGCCTGGGTCACTCAGCGGGGTCCCCGGCGTGCCTGCAGGTGTGGCTGGATGATGCCCAGCGTGCTCACTCACGCTCTCCTGGGATGTGCCTCTGCCCGAGCTGCCCACCGTGGTGGGAGCTGGTCTGAACACGATGGGCAGGTGTCTCTTTGAAACCCTGTTTCAGTTGCTTGGTGAGCACTCCCAGGACTGGGGTTGCTGATCACGTGATTCTGTGTGTTTTGAGGATGTCACAGCCTTCCCCGTCGGCCATGCCACCACACTGCCACCAGCGGTGCACGGGGTTGCTGCTTCTCCCAGCCTCACCAGCACAGGTCATCTTCCTAACAGGGCGGGAGGTGCCCTCACTGGCTTGATCTGCGTTTCCCAAATGATCAGGGATGTGAGCATCTTAGGCCCTCCTCTGACATGTGTGGGTTTTCTTTGGAAAAATGTCTATAGACCTTGCCCTTTTTGGAAATCGGCCTTTTGTTGTTTAGTTTTATGAGTTCTACAAATATTCTGATATTAGTCCTGAATCAGATATTCGAAAGTACTGCTCCCATCCCATGGAGTGCCACTTTATACAGAGAGGGGTGTTTGTGTGTGACTCTTAAACTCTGAAGAAGTCCAATTTTCCTGCTTTTTCCTTTTTTTGCCTCTGTCTTGCTGTCAGAACAAGGGCACATAACACTGTGAAGCTTTGACCCACATTTTCTTTAAGGAATTTTATTATTTTAGGGCTTACATGTAGGTCTTTGGTGCACTTGGGGTCCATTTTTGCATATGGTATTAAGTAAGAGTCCAACTCCATTCTTTGGCATGTGGATCTGTAGTTTCATGGTGTCATTTACTGAAAAGATCGCCCTCTCCCCATTGAACGGGGACAATCATCTGGCCGAAGTGCAGGGCTCAGTTCTGGGAGTTCTGCTCTGACCCTTGCTGTGTTTCTGTGTGTGTCAGCACCATTCATCGTCATCACTGCAGCTTTGTTTTTATCAAGACTGTTTGGGCTTTTCAGGGAACGTTAGATTCCATACGAATGTAACAGTGGCTTTTTCTATTTCTGCAAAAAACATTGTTTGGTGTTTTGATAAGGATTGCAATGAACATGCATATTTATTTGGATAATATGGACATTTTAAATATATTGTTTTCCCATCCATGAACTTGGGATGTATTTCCATTAATGTATGTCTGTAATTTTTTTCAGCAATATTTTGTAATTTTCATTGTGTAAGTGTTTTACTTCTTTGATTAAGTTAATTGCTAAGGATTTTATTCCTTTTCATGCTGTTATGAATGTTTTTTTTTATTAAATTCTTTGTCAGATACTCACCATTTGCATTTAGAAGTGCAACTGATTTTTGCATTGTTGACTTTGTGTTCTGCTACTTTGCTGAACAAAGGTATTAGTTCTGTTTCATGGAATCTTTAGGGCATTGTGGGTGAAGATAATTTACTTCTTGCTTTCCAATTTATGTTCCTGCTATTTCTTTTCCTTGCCTAATTACTCTGGCTAGAACTTCCATATATGTTGAATAGAATTGATGAATGTGGTGTCCTTGACATATTCCTGAAATTAGAGGAAAAGTTTCAGTTTTTCACCACTAATTATGATGTTCACTGTGGGCATTTTAAGATGACTTTTATTGGATAGAGGAAAGTTTCTCCTATTCCTAGTTTTTCGGCATTTTTATCACAAAAGGATGTTGAATTTTGTCAACTTTTTCTGCATTGATTGAGATTACGTGTAGATTTTTCTTTTCTTTCTGTCATTGTTGTCTGTGACTTTGATTTTCCTATGCTGAAGCATCCTTGCATTTAAGATGAATCCCATTAGTCATGGTGTACAATCCTTTTAACTAACTGCCGGTTTCGGTTTGCAAGTGCACTGAACAGGAAATTGTCTATTTCATCTAGGTTATCCAGTTCACTGGCATGTAATTGCTGATTATAATTTATTGTGATCTTTTTTTTTTTTTTAAACTGGGGATTGAACTCAGAGGCACTCCACCACTGAGCCACATCTCCAGCCCTATTTTGTATTTTATTTAGAGACAGGGTCTCACTGAGTTGCTTACGGCCTCGCTAAGTTGCTGAGGCTGGCTTTGAACTTGCGATCCTCCTGCCTCAGCCTCCCGAGTCACTGGGATTACAGGCATGCGCCACCATGCCCGGCTTGTGATCATTTTTGTTTCTGTAGAATCATGGTGATATCTTCATTTTCATTTCTGAGTTTAATAACTGAGTCTTCTTTTTCTCAGCCCATCTAGATAAAAGCTTGTTAATCTTCCAAAGAGCTGACCTTTGGTTTTGTGGATTCTCCCACCTGGTTCCATGTCCTTTGTTTTGCTATCTTTGCCTTCGCCTCTCTTGGTTCTCTTCTCCCGCCCGCCCTGGGCTTGGTTTACTCCTGTTTTTCAGTCCCCAGGTCTGTGAATTCAGGTTGTGGGCTGGAGCGCTGTCTTGCTTACTGACCTAAGTATCTTCAGCTGTGAATCTCCCCTCAGCACAGCCTCTGCGGTGTCCCGTGATTTTTTGTTGTGTTTTGGTTTCACTCATATCTAAGCATTTTCTACCTTTTGTTGTGAGTTCTTTTTCAAGCCATTGCTTAAGAGTATGTTAATTTTCACAATTTTGTGAGTTTCTCAGTTTTACTTTTGTTACTGATTTCTGACTTCATCCTATGTGATGAAAGAAAAGGTACGGTGACCACATTGCCCTCTTTAACTCCACAGAGACTTTGTGTTTGGCTCACTTGTGGCCTGGGCCAACAGGTAGCCAGATGCCAGCAGAAATGCCCCTGCCGCCGCTGTCCAGCAGGCTGGAGACAGGGTTCCACACTCCCCACTCAGCGACCCTCGTGGGTGACCTTTCTGTTCAAGGAGGGAGTGCTGCAGCTCTCTGTAGTCTGAATTCACTGTCAAGTATTTGTCCCCTCTGCCTTCACTGGATGACACACCTGTGCCTTGATGGTATCAAGAGGTGATGTTATTCACTTTTGGTGGCTGGTGCATCCCATCAGTGTGACTGAGCCTCTTGGTCAAGGTGTCCCTCCCTGGTGACCACTCCAACCCTCCGATTTCACCTCCTTAGAGCTCCAGCAGCTCACTCCTCCCGCACCCTGTGTGGGCTCATCCGCCTTGTGTGACGCAGGCTGCAGGCCAAGATGCCATGTGGAACCAGGACTTGAGGACAGCTTCATTTTTCTTTTCAAGAGTCCAAGAAAAGCATCTTAAGCTCTGGACTGTACATGGCAAGCTACGCAGGCCAACTTGATGCTAGTCCTTTCAGAGCCCATCAGCAGGGAATGGTGGTAAAACCTCGAAAATGACTTCTGGATTGGGTTAGCCGATTAAAATGGAAAAAAATTCAGAACTACACATGCTGCGTGGGTCAAGGTTCTCCAGAGAAATAAAACCAAAATGGCGTGAGTGTGTGTGTGTGTGTGTGTGTGTGTGTGTGTGTGTGAGAGAGAGAGAGAGAGAGAGACAGAGAGAGAGGCTCTGCTCTTCAGAACTGGGCTGTGTAACCGTGGATGCCTGGAGCTGGCTGGAGACCTCAGAGCAGATGGTGCAGCCTACACCTGAGGCCAGCTAGCTTGGACTCAAGAGGAGCTATTTCAGTGTGAGCCCAATGGCAGGAAAAGACCAGTGCCCTGGCTCCTGGCGGTTGGGCTGGAGGATTCTCTCTCATTCAAGAAGGAAGGTCAGGTTTTTGTTTTTGTTTTTGTTTTCCTGTCCAGGCCATCAACTGACTGGATGAGGCCCATCCATATCACTCAGTCCAGATCACAATGTAGAGCTCATTCACCACATCCCCAGACACGTCCCGAGTAATGTTTGACCAAACATCTGGGCACCCCAGAGCCCGGTTAAGTCGACATAGTAAAACTGACCGTCACAGCACCTTTGCTCCCACCCCTCACCCTGACAGACAAGTCTGCATGTGTCTAGCTGGACGTGATACCTGACAGCGTCAGTAGGACAGGGACAGTCCTCAGCCTGCTGTGGTTTGTTTCCCTCAAGAGCACGGCTTGCTGGCTGCAGCTGAAGCTGGAGTCTGGGCTATGGTTACTGTCTGACAGTGCTGCTGGGTGTGTCTGCCATGGACCATGCGGGACCTTGCTGCTCTGGGAACTATGCAAATTGTGGTTCATGGTCTCACTCCATGACGTCCGCAGGATGTCCTTTGAGATGTCTCCTGGTGCATGAAACCTGGGTTTTCACCATGTTGCTGGTTGTGTCCTATCTTTAAGGTATTTTAAATAAGATTGGCCTTGGTATTTTTTTCCTTTCGCTGCATCACAAACCACAGGCAGGGAAAAGGAGCGTAGCTGGCTGCTGGCCTGTTTAAATGGTGACCGATGGCCTGATGGCGCCCTGTGAAACAGCAGCGTGGGTTGGAGAAAGGTGGTCTGGAGGTTGGAGAACACATGGAGAATTTTGCTTGAACACCAAGCTCTGGGTTCCTGCTGGACGGCCGACAAGGGGCCAGTGAACTGTGGGAGACCTGCCCTGAAGCTGGTGGGCTTCCAGTGCTCGTTGGCAGGCACAGTGGTCACACGGTGCACCACATGCCTGCCCTTCCGGCGGCATCGCGGGGGAGACGTGGCTGCCGTCACTCCTGCAGCAGCCGGCGAGCCTGCCAGGTTGCTTCCCCACCTCCCCTGAACCGTGCTCTTACCTCTCTTCTAGTTTGGGGCAGGTACCCAGCCAGTGCTGGCCGCTGAGCAGGCCCAGGCCCTGGTGCTTGGGGCCTGCCTTCCTCCTCCTCCTCCTGGTGTCATTCCTTTGTAGATTCTAGACTGCTAGTTTGAATATTTGTGCCTTTTTTTCAGGTTTTCTTTTGTTTCTCTTTTTTAGTTGTAGATGGACACACCATCTTTATTTTATTTATTTACATGTGGTGCAGAGGGTCGAACCCAGCGCCTCACAGGTGCGAGGCAAGCACTCCACCCCTGAGCCACGACCCCAGTCCCTTTTGTTTCTTAATGTTTGCATTTAAAGTCTAAATTTCTCTCAGAGTACAGGATATTGTGAGCCCACATGTTTTGGTGTGGAGTAGTTTTGTGTTCATCTAGTGTCTGCCATGTAAGAATTTCCATCACAGTTGTGTGTGGATGAGTGTCTTAGGGGTGCATTTTCTGTTTCCTAACCCGTGGCTTTGGTGACCCCATGGGCTGTGATCCGTGTGATACTGACCTAGCCCCTGGGATAGAGAGCTCCTGCTTGGCCAATTTTTATAAAATTTCCACGTATGTTTGAAAAAAAGAAAGGGTGTCATCTGCTTGTTGCTGATGCGTTCTGCTCAGGTCTCACCTGAGGTCTAGCAGAGCGGCCATGCTGGCGTTGGCCTTGAGCCTCCTGCAGTCCTGCAGTTCATCTTGGACACACAGGCGTCTAACGCAGGTGAGCTGGAATCGGCTTTGCATTCATGTATGTGTCACCTTTTCTAGCTTTGCCTTAGGTGTTTTGGTACTGGGTTGTTAGCTACATACAGTTTGTGATTGATCCTCCTGGGGATTTTGTTTTGTAATATTATTTTGTTTCATCTCCTTTCCTACTTAAGTTTCGGAACCTAAGTCAATTATTTTCTCTTAGATACCAACTTTATATTGGTTTGCATTTTTGGAGCATTGGTTTTCCATTTTTATTTCATTGGTTTTATTCATTTCTAACCTTTTTGGCTGAATTCCTAAATCCAATATCATAATCTTTTATGGTCTTTTAACTAGAGAATTTAGCATAATTCATAACTTTTTAACTATTGATATATTGAGACTGTGTCTACAAATGAACATTTCTATTGTCTTTGTACATTGATTCTTCAATTTCTTCATCTGATTCTACAAGCTCAGTTTAATTTTTATAAAAATTATAGCTCTATTTTGCTTTATGTGTTACCCTTAATATTTTCTTTTTTTTCTAAGAACATAATGATTCTATATTTAATATAGTTCTGACCATGGGGATCTTAATTAATATACATACACAGGTGGTTTTGTTTGCACTGAATCTCTTTTCATCCAATGTCAATGTAAAGTCTTTTTTTAAAATGTTGAATCTTTTCTCAATTTCAATGTTAGATACATTGAATACGTTTGTGTTTTTGTTCTTTTTTTGACACTTTTTTCCGTTAGAGATAAATGTTTTGATTTTGGCTATTTGATATCTTAAGTACAATATTAACTTGGGAGATAAAACGAATGTCTAATAAAAACATGGAGAAAAGACTCCTTAAGGTCCATGAGACAGTGGGGATAGAGTGGCCACATGTGGTAGATTCTGGGCGAGGGCTCCCTTCTCCCCATGGCGTGTCTGGAGAGTTTGAAGCTATGAACTGCTACGTCTACAAATTTACACCCCTCACTTCTTTGACCCTTTTTTCTGAGCAGCAAATGCACTCTGTAGACTGCATTTTTCAGTGCATTATTTGTTACAAAAAACATTTTCCCATTTTAACAAATATTTATTTGTCCCCATTTCATGGGAAGCCACTAAGAATATGAAACCATTACTGTTCATTGGAACATTTACAGACTAAAGCTCAGGTTCAACCTCAGTAGCACAAAAGTTTTTGGAAGGAAGTTGGATTCAGGAGGCCTTGGGAATTCCATCTGTGCACTTCACTTGTGTGCATACCCACCGTGGGAAGCACAGGCGCCTGGGATGCTGAGAACTACCGCTCACCAGAGAGCCGCTGCATCTCCAGCTTCTGCTGCTCCCGTGACTGTGGACCAAGGCGAAGACCCCAGGCTGAGAGCAACTGTGGACACTGGGGTCTTCATGTTGGATCTTGAGGGCTGGCAGTTCTGGAGAAATGGTGCACAAGGCGTTCTCTCTGACCTGGACATCCCTTTCTGGAGATCTGTGCTGAGGCTAAGCGGTCACATGTGACTCCGCCCTCCAGGGGCAGCCATCACGGGGAGGGCTGTAAGTTTAGTGGAGTCTGAACCTCTGTGTCCTCCTGCCTCATGTGACGCGGCGGACGTCATGGCTGTTGCCGTCTAGAGTCGACTTTGCCGCGTCGGTTGAAGTGTGGACCTGACCCACTCTCATCGTTTCCCAGTCACTGTTTTTTTCTTGTTCTGATTTATTCCTTCTAGGCTCCCCTGTCTTGATGAAATGTATCATTTCAGTTTTTTTCAGTGAGGTACTAAAAGCAAGTGAAATTCTTTCTTTGTTACTGTCTACCTGAAACTGTGTCATTTCTCCCTCACACCTAGTGATAGTTTAACTCGGTGTAACTCCCAGTGCTCACTGTCAGTACTGCTCTGATGATAATCATCAGCACTGAAAATAGTGCTCTACACCCCCCAGGAGCCTTGTTGCCTTTGTCTTTTGGATTCTTTTAGATACGCTTCTGAGACTCTCAAAAAATCATCCATAGCTCTTCACTGATTTTTGCATTTTAAAATTGAGTTTCTTTAAGCTGAATTTTGGGTGATTCCTCAATACTATGTTCCAGTGAACTACAGTTTCTCTTCAAATACGGTTTTCCCAGGTGGAGAAACTGGCTTTTTATTCCAATATTCAGTGGTATTTCCGATACTCACCTTCATGTACTTTATTGTAATTCAAAAAATGATTTCTTGCTTTTTTATGTGGGCTTTGTTCATTTATCTCTTTGCACACTACAGGCACCCTTATTTTAAATTATTTTCCATGTGATTATGCTGTTTCAGATTCATTTGGAATCCACTTATCTTCCAGTGGTTGTTCAGTCAGCTCTCTTCTCAGCATCCGATGTCGACATGGCCTTAGTTTTAATTCACGGATTCATTTTGGTTGAGAAGCGTCCTCAGCGTTTCCTTCTCTCTCCACTTAACTCTCCTTGAGTTTGGGTTGTGCAGTGGGCTCCTTCCAGATGTCTGGAAGCTCCTCTTAGGAGCTGGAGTGGCGTTTCCCACTGGGGAGTGTCAGCAGACATTTCCAGATGTCTGTTCGTCAGTCTTTGGGAAGGTTGAGCTCCTCCTCCAGGCCTGCCCTTGGTCTCCCAACATGTGCCTCTCGGCCTGTGACCCAGGTCCCAGAGCATGGTGCCAGACTGGCCTGGGGCCCCAGGGTGGCCAGGCTACAGAACAGTGGCTCCTGCTTGACTCTGGCAGGAGCCTGAGGTTGGAGGCTCGGCTGTGTGTCTGTCCACTCTGTTGTGGAGCACTTCTGTTTGCTTGTCTTTGATCCTGGCTATGTCAGCCCCTTGTTTCTCAATATATTTCATGTGTGTAATTTCTACACGTTTGGAATCAGAGTCGGGTGGAAGCTTGGGCTGATCTTGACTAGTAGTCTCATTTAGATCCTGGGCAATGTAACTAAAAAGGATTAGAATTTGGGAGTCTTGCAGTTCAGACAGGTGAACAAGCTTGCAGATGATGTCTGAGTGACCCACCTGGGCCAGCCCCAGAGGGGACCTCGGATGGTGGCTGCAGTCACTGCATGCCAGCTGTACCTGGCAGGTGACAGCTGTGTCATCGTCGGAAGTGGCAGTTCCCCCTCTGCTTGGTCCTTCTCAGCGAGGGCGGTAGTGGACCTGGTCTTTTTCCAGGAATCCCTGCATTCCCACACTCTCTTTGGAACTTTGAGTAACTAAAAATGCTTTAGTAGCTTTTTGCTACTTTACAAAGAAACCTGCTGTGTTTCCTGACAGTGAGCAGCCCTCCTACTTCATCAAGTACTTGCAGGGTTATCCTGCTCTTCTGTTTCTGGTGAGTGATCAGTGGTAGGAGAGTCTTTCAAATGCAGCAGAGCTGAAGGGCCATTTGGAAGTTCAGGCTGCGCTCTGGCTGGACCCCAACACGGGGAGTTTTGGGTGTTTCAGCACCATGAACGTGCTCCGTGGTTCTACAGAGACGCGGGATGCGTCAGTAAGACCACGCATCCCTGTGGTTCTCTGAAGCACACTGCTTTCATCTCCACTTGAATTGGAGCCCTGGGGTACAGGAAACCCTACTGGCCTCCTGCCTGGTTATCACCGCACTGAAGAGCATGGGCGGTTCAGTTCTGGGTTGATAGGCAGTGTTGGGAGAGGGCTTCTGCCAGCAAACTGCTTCTGTCTGCAGCTAAGTCTCGGGCCTGGGGCAGTTCCCAGCTCACGACCCCACTGAGAAGGGGCTTTGGCAGATTTTTGGATTGTTTCCTTCCCAGGCAGAAGCAGGGTGTTTGGCCTCAGCCTCCTAGAAAGCCCCAAGCTCAGAGCCTGGGCTCCTCTCAGCCCTGCCCACCAGCCCCCCACAGTCAGACCTGAGCAGCGAGGTGGCCATGCTGAACTCGCCTGGGCTGCACGTGGGCTCCCAGTGCTCAGAGGCAAGCTGACAGTTCACAGGGGCCTGTCACCTCTGCGAGTGACAGCGGCCAAGCCTCAGGCAACTTCAGTGGCAACTGACTGCCTGTGGCAGCACACAGTTAGGGTGACGGTGCAGGGCCGTT
>JAJEJO010049309.1:41613-60923 GCA_020662805.1 Glaucomys volans
GGACGTGGAGCAGGAGGTTCAAGGTCAGGAAGGACGTGGAGCAGGAGAGTCAGGGTCGGGTAGGGTGTGGTGCAGGAGGGTCAGGGTCAGATAGGACGTGGTGCAGGAGGTTAGGGTTGGATAGGATGTAGTGCAGGGAGGTTCAGGGTTGGATAGGATGTGGTGCGGGGAGGTTCAGGGTCGGATAGGATGTGGTGCATGAGTTTCAGGGTTGGATACGATGTGGTGCAGGGAGATTCAGGGTCAGGAAGGACACAGAAGCTGGATTCTGTTCTTGCCAGGACCCCTGGACTTTGCCTTGGTGCCGAGGCTCTGTAGAACAGTGTGCCTGTCTGCAGGTGGTCTGGATACAGGGCAGGTCAGCTCCTGGTGCTGGCCCTCCCTAGCAGGCTTGGTGCCACCCCAGGAAAGTGGCCCACAGGTGGCAGCATCCACCCACCCTGGATATAGCGTGTGAAGCCTGCTTCCTGGAACGACGTGTGGGGAGCAAGCCAGAGGCATCCCAGAGCATTCCCCAGTGTGGGACTGAGGGTGTGTGAACCAAGTGGAAATGTTTATCCTGGATTAGAGGCCGTTGAGAAATAATGGAATTATGGAATTGAATTCTGAGGAGAGATTGCCTTTGGCTGCACATTGGAACTGTCTGGAGAGATTTTGGGACGATGGTGCCAGGCCCATCCTGGAAACTCTGAGTTAATTGATCCAGAGTGGAATCTGATCAGCAGCCAACTGTGCTTCAGGAAGCCTGAGAAATCAGGGCAAGGGCCTGCGGGGGCGAGGGGCGTCCCACATCAGGGCGCCTGCAGAGACACCCTTTAGGACAGTGCCTGGGAGGCAGAGCACAGCACCTGGGCCGGCCTGTGCGTCGTGTGGACACCGTGTGCCTGATGGGGTCTGTCCAGTCCAATCCAGCACTGTCTGATCTAAAAGAGAAGTCTAGTTTTAGGTGTTTAAAACTTTTAAAAGTTATTTATTTTTCAAGCAAGGTACACAGGCATTTACTGAAAGTTAGATTTAAGCACAGATCAAATCTACAGCCAGGATGAACTTTCCTGACTTACCTTTGCAGCTTTTAGAATTCTTGATCACTGGGTAGAGTTGAACACATTCATGGGGGACAGTGTGATATTTCAAATCAGGATAATGAGCTCCTTTTAGGTTTTTAATCCAAACTAAATCTCTGAGGTGGCTGCCTTGAATGCCTGCGCGAGAGGCCAAGTGTCCGTTGTGGGGAGGACGTCCACGCTCAGTGCCCCATTGTAGGGCAATGGGGTCTGGGCATTGGGGTCAGTGTGGAGAGCAGAAACACGGTCCACAATATATCGAGCGGTATCACAGGGAAAATTATTGAAATATGCTAAGAAGATCAAGACAGCATTGCGTGTGGACAGGGCACTGAGCTGGCCACGTGGCCCTCCCGTTGCCCACTCCCTCCTGTTGTTCATTTTCCTATGAGAAGCAACTGGCTGAGAACGGGAGCACCGAGCATGATCTCAAATGTGACGTGGCGGACAGGCAGCACTCTCTTCTCCTTCCTCATTTCTTCTTTAAATGGGTGAGGCTAAGCATGACTTCTTCATGGAAAAGCATTGGCCCTGAGCTCTCACGGCACAGAGCCTCCTGAAGCCCTGGCTGAGCACGAGGACTGGCCAGGGCTGCCGACTCCCAGGACGGAGCCTCCTCAGGTTAGGCAAGGAATCGATCCAGTGCAAGTGGATGCTGGGGGCTTCTCCCCTCATTCAGCCCCAGGCGGTCTTCTCCCTTCCTGCACCTCTCAGGTCGGGGGAGAGTGAGCCTCTCCTTCATCCTGACTCCCGCCGTTCCCGCGCTGTCCTCACAGCTCCCACAGGCAGAGCTGCAGGCGGGTTTCCCAGGGGAGAGCGTGTCTGGGGCAACAGGTGCGGACTTGGACAATTTTCAAATCAGAGTTTTAAGTAAATTAAACTAAAAATTCTTTTTTCATGGCATTTCCAATTGTCCTCAAAGTTGCAAACTACTAACCATGACTGAAGTTTTGCTCATTGCGTTGCTTAGAGTAAGCATGACAATTTTTATAATATTTTGCCAAAATGCTCTGAGTCTGAAGGTTCCTTTTCACTGAGAGGACACCTAGCGAAAGTTCTTTGTAGAAACCACAGTGCAGGTTTTGCACTGTCCAAGGTGCGTCCACGAGGAAAAGCAGCGCTCGCAGTCCTGGACTCAGGAGCATGGCGCCTGGGTGCGCCTGGGTGCGCCTGGGCCAGCGCAGCTGAGCCATTCCCCACCGGCGCCGGGCAGCTCACCCAGGGCTGAAGGCTGCTGGAGGACTTGGCATGAGCGGCCCTCCAGCAGGCGAGGGGCCGCCGCTCTGGAGGCTCCTGGCAGGAAGACCTGCGTCTCATGCCTTGCGGGAGAGGCGCGGCGGCCAGGGCCCTGCCGAGGGCGCTTTCGGGCCTCTCCAGCCCTCCACTGTCGGAAGTGGAATCCCATCCACGTCTGGTTTTGGGTCAGGGTTTTCCGTGCCTTTGTCGCGGACATATGGGATGTGTTCTCTTTCGTGACGCAGGCCCCGTTCCTCCTGGTGACGTCAAGACCCCGTTCCTCACATTGACGTCAGCACACAGGCTGCCCGACCCGGCGCCCGTGCTTCCTGCTCTTGTGTGCAGCTTCCCGCGTCCGAGGGCCAGAGATCTGCTCAGCGTTGGGTAGGAGCTGGGGACGTGGTTTTGTGACCTCTCCTGTGCTGCACGTGTCCCCACGTGGCAGCACTGTGACCTCCGGAGAGCTGAGGCAGGCTGGTGTGCGGCCCTCCCACAGGGGCTTCTGCTGCGGTGCGCACGTCAACCGGACAGTGCCAGGTGCGGCCCGCCGCGTTCCCGCCCCTCCTCGTGCCCAGTGCCTGGTCGCAGGGCCCCCTCCACTGGCCACCCAAGGGAGGCTGGCCTCTCCTGCAGCTTCAGCCCTTCAGAAGGTCACGCAGGCCGTGGCACAGGTGCCCTGACCAAGTGTGTCCTTCAGGTGGCAGGGCGCTGCAGTGGTCTGCCCGTGCGGCTGCTGTTGGTGCACATCCCCAAGGCCACCAGTTCCTCTGACATGAAGCAACGTGCACAGCTGTGCATGAAGGTGTGCTTTATTTTTCCTGGATGGAGGCTTACATGTGGGATTGCTGGTCATGTCATAGGTGTATGTTCTACTTGCTAAGAAACTACCTGACTGCTGAGTGGCTGCAAGGTTGCCTTCCCACCAGAAATGTGCGAGACTCCACTTGGCCTCATGGGGGTGCGTTTTATTTGGACACCAGCGAACTCTAATGCAAAGAGGAGGTCACTGACCATTTCGGTTCTGACAGACCCATGTGAATCCAAAGCAAACAGGAGCCAGCTGAGTTCAGCTGTCCACTTAGGACGTGTGCTGAGCAAGCCGGACTCGCACCAGCACACAGGGATGAGTGACCAAGGATTCACCGAAAAGCAAAGAGATAAAACCTCATGTGATCCCAGTAGGTGTGAAAAATCCTTTGTTTAGGTCCATTGCTGTTTAGTTGTTGAAGGAAATCAAGAAAAGTATGAATATGAATGACAGTCTTGATCTGTCCTGATTTGTGCAGCTTCCTTGAGAACCCAGGTCCTCCTTACAGGAGCCCAGAATTCATGCGGGTGGACGCCGCCTGGCCTGCACACCCTTGGCTCTGGCCCTGCCTCTCGTTGCGTTTTTGCCCCTTTCCTGGCAGCTCAGTCGCACGTGTCAGTGAGTCCTCCTCAGTGCACACTGCCCCAGCGAGCGGCGTGCCCGGTGGTGGGCAGGTATCCCTGCTTGGTGCAGAGCAGGGCTTTCTTCTGGGGGGACATCCTGGGTTTATTTTAGGACAGGAATTGTCCCTGTCCCTGTTTTCTCTCAGTTTTACTCCTGTTCTGGGAAACTCCACCTTCCTGGTGGCAACTGTAGGAGCACCTGGTGCCTGACCCCACCTGCCCGCTGCACCAGATCTTGACATTGAAATGGGCAACGCAGAGGCCAGAGCCGAAGCCTGGAGGGGGGTCTGCCCAGGTCTCTGCAGCCGTAAGCTGTGGCCTTGTGCTTCCCAGAATCAGAATCACACGGTTTCCAAAGAGGAGGAGGGACGGGGAACACACCCAGGAGCGGATGCGCCGGTGAACACTGAGTCCCGCGGTTTCCAGACCTGGCCCTGCTTCCTCCTGACCCGGGCTTCACTTTGTGAGTCCTTCCGGCCACACTGGAGCCACAGTCCTCCGTGCTGCCAGAGCCTCCTCACTGGCGGCGAGGCAGAGCCCCTTCACCTTGCAGGCCACACTCTGTCCCTTGGATCCTGAGGACCTTCCAGTGTCCCGTGCCTATAGAGACACCTGACCCACCTGCTGCCCTCCCACAGCTCTGTTTGCTCTGGTCCCGCAGCAGCCCCTGGTGGCCCCTTCTCCTGGCCCATTGCCTGCCCCAGCCACCCGCAGCACCCTCCCGCGGGTCCGCTGATGCAGACACACACCTGGGGCAGGCGCGTCCTTGGGCTCTGCTCTCCCACAACGACCACGTGTAGACAGGCACTCTGCGTCCAGCTCGAGAGGACCCATGTGTCTGCCCCCGACAGTGCGGCCTTTGCTTTGTTGATCTCCCCCGTTTTCAGTGGTTCAGGAGCTTGGAGATGGAGGTGCCGTGGTGATCTGTGTCACATCTGTAGTCCCAGAGCCACCCCGAGCCAGTTGTTTCTGTCCCAAGATATCATTAGTCTGAAATTTGGACAGTGTTCTGCACACTGAGTCATTTAGAACAGACACACTTCATTTAGAAAGCATCAGAATGCATGTGGTTTAGCATTCTCTCAGATACGATCCAGCTAATGATGGATTTTAAAATAAATATGACACATGCTTATGAGTGCACAATTGCTTTTGGCCTTGCAAAAAGGAGCAATTTCGTTTCAACATGAAATCTGATTTTTTAGCCTTTGAAATACACATTAAGTTCTCCATCCCGAGCAGTGTGCACGCAGACCAGGCGCTGCTCCCTACAACTATGGGGTGTCATTGCTAGGCTTGTGTGGGTTGCACACTCTGACTCAGTAGGTGTCCTCATGTCTCCTTCTGGAGAGGTGTTGGTGACTTTCTGGGGCCAGGGCCTGTGTCTTGTGCAGACAGCAAGCATCGGTGCCTGCTGCGGACTGTGCCTCGTCTGGGCTCTGCCTCTGCTCCCTGGTCACCACCACACACCAGCCCCTTGGGCGGGGCCAGGCCACTATCTCCAAGTGCCTTGGGGCCCAGGGACAGGGGATGGGTTTTGAGTGCTCCCACACCACTCATGGCTTTGGCCTCCACAGGGCGGGGCAGCAGCCCCCTGTTGAGGGGCCCTGGGGTGAGGTGTGTCCATCTGCCCCTCTAGGCCCAGCTCAGGACCCCACGAGCAGAGATGGGGTGCCTGAGCCCAGCAGGCACGGTGCAGGGAAGTGCTCTGGACACCCTCCCTCCCTCCCGGCCAGACTCCTAAGAGGCAGGCCACGTGTGCAGCCGCCATGTGAGGTGGAAGCTACAGGTTCCTTGTTCCGCACCATTCACTCCAGATGCTTTACCCCTTCTGGAGAGCGGGTCTTTACAGTCAGAGCTCGGGACTTCACCTTGCCCTTCCTGGGCCTCTCGTTTCCGTACTTATCTGAGCTGGAAGAGGTGATGTGCCCGAGCTCAGAGGCCCCTGAGGTCAGTGCAGCAAACCCTCGATTGACTGGCCAGGGCGGGACGGTTCCCCTAGGAAGTCGTGTTCCGCTACGTGGTCTTCGCACAGGGGGTCTGCTGGGGAGTGAGATGGAGGGACTCGGGAGCTGCTGCGAAGGCCCGGGAGAGAGGCACCGAGGGACTGCTGAGGGTGTGGGCAGTTCCCAGGGCACGTGTAGGTGACAAGGACCTCGCCTGAGGTGGCAGTTGTCCAAGGACACCAACCAAGGACCAGCAGAGGTGCCGAAGAATGAAAGCTGGAGCCTCCAGCTTTGCGGTGGCCCCTAGACTGAGCCTCGAGAGGACTCTGCAGCCTGTGCTAGACGAGGCTCAGCCTCCTGGAGCCCGCGGTCTGGGCTGACTGGCAGGAGGTCACCCTGGGCTGCAGCAGGCATGCCCCGTGGCATTCTGGGCTGCATCTTCTGCTGCAGCTGCGTGGTCATCAGCAGGCACGTGGGAATGCGCAGAGGCTCCCGGCGCCCAGGGCAGAGCTGCAGCCGCGGCAGGGCCCGTCCTGTGGAGCTGCGAGGCCGCGGAGCAGGGCCGGTGCGGCCACTTGGTGCTCACTGGTGGGGGCCCTGAGGCCATGGGCCTTCTGAGTCGTCTCTTTGGCCTTCAGAATGGAAACCACTTTCTTGATTTCTGTTTTTAGCATCCCTATGAAAATGATCCCTACCCCATTTTATTTTTAAACAAAACAAACAAACAAACAAACAAACAAACAAGCAAAGGGCCCAGTTGGTGTGTGGAATGAAGTCTGCCTGTGCTCAGGTAACTGGGAGTTCAGACCCAGTCTGACACCGTGTGGCATCGATGGTGGCCGTGGCAGGACGCAAGCTCAAGGTGGCCACTCGAGGCTCAAGGTGAAGACAGGCACAGCACTGATCTACACTCTTGTGTTGGGACAGTGGGCAGCTAGAACCCCGTCCAGACTCGGAGTCCAGCCTGGGTCTCATATGAGCCATATGACCCCCATTCAGATGTTCCTGGAAATTACAGCAGAGAGGACAGTCACCATTGTCTTCTGTGACCCACCAGAACCGAAGTCCACAGTGCTGTTCTTGGTGCAGCTCTGTGGACCCCTGACACCACGCTGGCCTCCAGGTTCAGCCCCTGGACTGTGATCCGCAGCGTTTAGGCAAGCCTGTCTAGGTGGGGGGCGTGGGACCCTAAGCAGTATTCACTCCCTGCCTGGATTCAGAGGCTCAATAGGGGGAGCCACCCGGAGCCAGGGGTTGGGAAGGGTTGTCCACCTCGTTGCTGATAAAGCCAAATTGGAGCTCATGGCTCCCACCCAGGCTGGGGCCTGAAGTGCGCCCCCTGTCCACAGGCCGATGCTCAGCCTCCAGTGAGGCTGTGTCTGCGATGGAGCTTTTAAGAAGCATCAAGGCGAAGGGGGTTGCAAGGATGAGTTTCCAACCAGAACTGTCGGCCTGAAAGAAGAGGAACGCAGGCCGCCTCTCTCTGCCCTCCTGCCTCCTGTGCACGAACTGGGGAGAGAACACGAGGGGACCAGGAGGGAAGGCTGGGTCTGCAGGAGGGCGGCCTGAACCGCACAGAGCAGTCCTGCTGCCTCGGCACCCAACGCAGGAGGCGTCTGTGCCCTGGCCAAGGGTGGAGGCTGAGAGAGCCCCGTGAGTCCGCCGGACCTCTGGAGTCCAAGGAAGGGGAAGGGGAGAGCAGCAGGAAAAGCCTTCACCTTCCAAGAGGACAGGTCAGTGACCGTGGACAGCATCTTGCAGGAACTATGGAGGTCGAGGGCCTGTGGTGAGTCCTTGGATGGAAGGGAAGACATGCTCTTGAACTGGAGGAAGCGGCCCGACGTCAGTGTGTTCTAGTGTCTGTGGAGTGGGGTCAGGTGTTAGCTGAGGCCATCTGAGCACAGGAGGGAGGAGCAGCTTGGTCCTGCTGACGGCCGGCGGTAGGATGTGCTGAGAGATGTGCTCGAGAGGGACCTGCTCACCCGTCTGGAAGGTGGTCAGCCTGCCCTTGCTGCAAAAGCACGGCTTCTGGGGGCAAGGAGCAGCCACAGAGGAGGAGCCCACGTGCCCTCAGAGCCCTGGTCTCTCAGCAGGGACCAGGAGGAGAAAAGGGCACGTCCAGTTCACACGGAGGGCAGAGGACCAGGTGCGGAGAGAAGGGGCGCGGCAGACTTCTCGGAGTCTGCACACTGAACTTCGGTGCTGGGTGGCAGTCGGCTTTCTGTGGCTGTGAGATAGCGCCTGGGGTGATCGACACGGGGGGAGGAGGGGTTTGTGGGGCTCATGGTTTCAGGCACGTGGCCTGGTTGGCGTGGGCCTGTGCAGCACAGGGCATCAGGGTAGTCAGGGTCACGTGGCAGAGCGCCTCCCTGACGCCACGGCGAGTGGGACCCAGAGAGACAGGAAGGGGCTGGGTGCTGGCACCCCCCAGCGACCCAGCACCCTGACCCCAGGCTCCCTGCCTGGAGTTCTCAAAACCTGCCCGGGTGCCACAAGCTGGTGACCACGCCCCAAGACTCGTGGTTGCCCGGGGACCTCTCCCCCAAACCAGCACAAACGCTGTGACAGGCTCCACTCCTAGGAGAAAAGGTTGAGTGACACAAAGAGGAGCAGGAGCAGGAGACCTGACGCTCCACACCAGCCTGTGGGGCCCCCTACCTGTGGCTTCACAGTGGACCTCTGCTGTGCCTCCAGTGGACGTGGGGACCAGCCTGCTGCCTGGGCACGGCCCCACTGAGCTGTGGGGATGATGCCACCTGATGAGATATGATGGGCGGCCTGGGAAGAAGGCGAGACGGAGCTTCCACTCAGTACAGGGTAAGGTCGCAGGAGCAGAGGGCCCTCGGCAGACTAGCACCGGGCCCCACCTTGGCCTTCCAGGTCTTTGACCTCTAGGTAATGCACCTAGGAGGTTGGGCAGCAAGAGGTCTGGGAGAGCTGCAGCCCCTGTGCCCCGTAGCACATGTGCCACTCAGGGAGGGAGGCTGGGCAGAATGTCGGGAGGCTGGCTCTGCCAGGGCTGACTGGAGGGGAGGAAGGGGCAGCTCAGCCTCCACAGGTTCTGTGGTCAGGGCCACCCCGTCCATGGCCTCGTTCCCACTGTGTGTGTATGTGGTCAGTGACCCTGACGCTGTCATGTTCTGTGGTCAGGGCCACGGCCCCCATATCCCCGCCCTGGAAGGGAAGCTGTTGTAAGCAGCCTGCCCAGGTCCCGCTCCAGTGCTTGGCCAGCCCTCTGGCCCCTGTGTCTAGATGACTCAGGTGCTTGGCATCCGTCTCTCTGTGACTGGCTGTGCCCTCTACCTGACGTCCCCTGGCTTCCCTCAAGGTGCCCCTCAGCACGTCCTTCCCCTGGAGGCCTAAGGACGTTCTGTGTGTGGGATTCTGCCTTGGTTCTGTGGTGTCCTGGTGGACGCTGAGCTGCCCTTGTCCCCGGTCCTGGCAGAACGCTGCTCTGCCCAGCTGTGAAGCCTCTGTGAATCCTGCTGTCCACTCTGGCACATCTGCCCAGCAGTGGGAGCGCAGCGTGACATGACTCTAACATTGCTCTGAGAATCTGCCGCGCTGTCCTCTCAGCAGCTCTTCCGATTCACATTCCCACCCGCCATGTTCTGGGTTCAGGTTTCTGTCCTTATTTTTTCCATTATTCTGGCCTTTCTTTATAGGACCTCTTCTAACGGGTGTGATTTCTTTGTAATTTTGATCTGCATTTCCTAGCGATCACTAATGTTAAGCACTCTCATGTGCTTATTGGCTATTTGTGTCTTTTTTGGAGAAATGTCTACTGAAGTCCTTTTTCTCATTTTAGAATTAGATTACTTGCCTCTTAGTTGGTGTTTCTACTCAGTACAGGACTCTTCCATTCATTCTGGACATTAATTCCTTGTCAGATATGTGATTTGTGAGTATTTTTCCTTCTGTGATGTGTCCCTTCACTCTTTCTGTCAGTCATTTGACATAAAAATTTAAATTCTCATGAAGTCCAGTTTGTCCACTTGCTGTTTTATTCAAAAAGTCTTTGAACCTGCAGCACCATGACTCCCTGTTCTGTTTCACCCTCAGTGCTTTACGTCTTACTTAGCTCCGGCCTTGGGGCATGCCGACCTGATTGGGGATGCGGTGCTGGCCAGGAGTCCAGCCTCATTCCTCTGCAGGTGGACATCCTTCCGTCTGTTTGCTGAGGAGGCCATCCTCTTCTCTTTGAATGGCCTTCACACTCAGGCTGCAGATGGCGGGACGCACTTCTGGGCTCACCGTGCTCTGCCGTTTGTGCACCCCTGTCCTGCGTCCTCAGCCTTGCACCAAGCTTCGAAACCAGTCTTTCCAATCCATGGGCCTGGGGTGTTTCCTACGTAGTTATGTTTTAAAGTTTTTTAGCAATGTTTTGTAGTTTCACTGCATTAATCCTTTACCTGCTTGGTTAATTTCCATTTTATTTAAAATTTTTTATTGTAAGTAGAATTGTTTTTATAATTTTATTTTGAAGTTTTCAAATTGTTGAGTATTAGTACATAGAAGTAATCTTTGTGTGTTGACTGTATCAAGACTTTTTGTTTATTCTAACAGATATTTTTGTGAAATTTTTAGGGTTTTCTCTGTATAAAATCATAATCTGTGATTTATTTTCTTTCCAGTTTGAATGATATCAATTTATTTTTCTTTATTTTACACAATTGTGTGTGAGTTTTAAATGTAATTACAAAAATTGAAATGTCCATTTTATAGATATACTTAATATAATATGGGTAGTAACCAGTAGATGCAGCAAAAATATTCAATGAAATGCATTTCTCATTTGTAATGAACATTACAAATTTTAAACAAGGAACAAAAAGAATGCCTTAATTGAGTAAGGGTTGTATCAAAGACTAACAACACTCATCAGTTTGCTGACAAAACTTTAGAAGCACTTCCCTTGAAGCCAGTAATGAGGTAAGGATGGTCCCCACCCTGTGCTTTAACACGATGTCATTGATCCAGTTCAATGAAATGAGACAAGAGAAAGGAATGAGAGGAGTAAGGTTTGGAAAAGTAGAAATGAAGTGCACACAATGGTAAGTGCCATATAACGTTCCAGGGAGTCTATAAATATTAAAATCAGTGGTGACTCAGCAAAACCTCTGGCTACAGGTCTAAGTTCACAGATAATATCATTTTGTTGCAATAAAAACAAAGAACAAATCAAATTCCCTGGTGCCATTCTGTGGCCACCTCTCCCTCCAGCTTTAGTCCCTGGAAGGCACTAAAGTGCTTCTGTGCTTCTGCTCTTTCCAGAAAGTCCCAACACAGGAAACCCTAGGTTTAGTGCTGCTCCGTGCGGTCATCCTGTTGCCCTGGATGATCACCCAGAGGGGCCGCGTGTGCTGGCCAGCGCTCTACGTTGGATGTGTCGTGACTCTTTTATCCATTACCTATGAAAGACGTTGGTTTACTCCCTGTTGTTTTGTTTCCTTTTTACCCTTTTGTATTTGTTCTGTTTAGACATACACGGCGGTAGAGTGTGTTTTTACATATTATACATACATGGAGTGTGACTTATTCTAATTAGGGTCCCATTCTTGTGGTTGTGTGTGATGTGGAGTTTCACTGGTCACGTATTCATTTATGAACACAGGAAAGTGATGTCCGATCCATTCCTCTGTCTTTCCTGCTCCCATCCCTTCTCACTTCCCTTCATTATCCAGCCTACTTCTATTCTTCCCTCCCCGCTGCCTCATTGTGTGTTAGCATTCACATATCAGAGAGAACATTCAGCCTTTTTGGGGGGGACTGGTTCATTTTACTAAGTGTGATAGTCTCCAGTTCCATTCATTCACAGGTAAACACCAGAATTTCATTCTTATTTAAGCCTGAGTAATACTCCATCGTGTGTATATATCACATTTTCTTTATCCGTTCATCTGTTAAAGGGCACCTAGGTTGGTTCCGTAGCTTAGCTATTGTGAATTGAGCTGCTATAAACATTGATGTGGCCATGAGGGCTTCATCTTCATGATGGGATTGCGGCCGGCATGACAGGCAGTGTGCCCTCTCTCTCTCGTCTCTCCTCCTCTTCTGCCCTGTGACGACCAGTGTTGTCAGCACAAAAACACTGGGCAGGACACAGACTTCAAGAATCAGCTCAGCGGTGTATCCAGGAACAAAGTCTCACAGGGAACAGGGGGTGCAGGTGAATGGCACCAGTGGACCCACCTTCCTGGTGAAAAATGAGCCACTGAACAAAGAAATGAACTGGGTTTGTGCAGGCGATTTTGAGGGTGGTCTGGTGTGCATGCCAGTTTTCTTGGACACTCAGGAGTTTGAGCTTTCTGGGTCAGGGGTCTGTGGGCAGCATCTGGAGAGGACTGACTTTGAAGGAGACCAGCGCCTCGGAGAGACTGTTACTTAGGGGTGGTGAGACCCTCCTCCCGTCTGCAGTGGCACCTGGGAAACACTTGTCTGAGGGGATGGAGGCTTCAGTTCCGGGCCTTCTTCTCAGTCCCATTCCCAGGCCACATTATCAGGGGAATTTTTCATTTTCCACATCTATTATTCCAGACTCTGAAAGAAAGAAATGAGTTCAGGTGATAATGTCTCAGACTTCTTGGAGCTGGGAGGGAGTGACGTGGGGGAAGGGCTTCCTTTCAGAGTTCTGGAAGTGAACATGGTGGCATGTAGGGGGGTCTGTGGGGGAAACCCCCAGACCATCCAGCGATGTTATCTCTTATGCTGCTCCAGGAGTTCCGGCGGAGAATGGGGAGGGGGGATGATGTTCTGGGGTGTTTCCTGGCTGTTATGGCCAAGATGACCACTTTATTGAGAAACTGAAAAACTAAAATAGGGAGAAAAAGATCATTACAGTAGTATGTGAAGGTTAACTAGTTTATTAGGTTAGGGGAAATAATCGTAGTATATAGAATGAAGACTAATTAGTTTACTAATGTTAAGGGTATAATTCTAGCATGGAAGACTAATTTTTCAGTATTAATAAAATGATTTTAGCATATAACATAATTGAGGGCTCTGTTATTTCTAGTCCAGGCCCAGTCAGATTCTCATTTAATGTAATCGTGTTTTGTGGGCATTGTATTGTACTTGAATAGGCCCAGACGGTAAACCACAGGGATTTAATACACATGCTGTGGGGAAGAGCTCTTAGTAAGGGAATCAGCTGGGGGCTCTCCTAGTCTAGTGTGTGCTGTTGTTGGAATGGGTAGGCTTTGCTTGTGAGGTTAGATGTCAGTTTGGGGAGTAAGGAAAACTAAGGTCAGAGGCTAGTGTAATTTTGGTAGGCAGGGACAAGCATGAGTCTCACAAGGAACAAGCCTGCAATGCTGAGGCATCAGGGCTGTGGACGGACACAGTGCATATCTCAAGTTTTATTTGAAAGAACTAGTGCTTTTCTTCTAAATGTCCAGGCATGACTGTATTTTGGTTGTGACTGTTTTTTGCTAGATGTTTAAGATCAAGTGGCCAAAGTGACCTTGTTCCAACTGCTGTTAATAGTCAGTTGAGTTCCCAAGGGGGTCACTCTTGGGAACTTAAGAGGAGCTTCTTAGCTCTTTCAGTGCCATCTGCTTGCTATAAAGGGTGAGGGTCTCCATGATGAGGTGGCTTCATTTGGAAGCATCAGAGATGTCTCCCTCCTCCAGTGACCCTCCTCTTTGCAGCAAGTGCACGGATTGGCTTTTCATTCCCCAATGGTCTCATTGATCTCCCTGATCAGGGCGTCATGTGGCCCAGAGTTGCAAAGCTCCTTAGAGAAGTTCTCTTGTTCCCTGGGTTCAGACTGAATCAGAGAGCAAGAGTCAAATATTGGTTTTCTTGGCCCTTCTATTTTAACCTTGATTTTTAAGCCTTGGTGTTAACAACTAGCAAGCCAGTCTCACCCGTCTTGAAGTAAGATTACTGGCCTTTGCCTTCAATGTCCATGACCTTACAATCACTTACCCCTTTTATTTAATACTAGAAGTTGGCCTTATATCCTCCCCTGTAGGTGACGGCTTATAATCTCAAGTTGGCCTAGGTTGTGTGTTCTTGAAGAAGTGTCTCTGCAAAATATCAGCAAGCAACAGTTATAGAGTTCACAAGGAAAATATAAAATGAAACTAACAAGAGTAAATACAGGTTCAGTTTGTGTAATAGCTGTCTTGAGTTTTAGCTGCATCCTATGTTATATCCCAACACGGCTTTCAGTGAGCCTGTTTTGGAGCCATTCTACGTGTAGTGAGGTGGGAGGCAGAGCCTTGTCTTAGTCAGGGTGGGGCTCTTGGCGAATTTTAGGTGAAGTGTTCTAGTTCTGAAGCTGATCTTTGCCTCTTTCTTAAATGTCTTTTTATGAAGTTTGCATTTATTATTTCCTGAGTCCATATGAACATTAGTTACTATAACATTACATTTAAAACATGAATCAAAGAAAGGCTGAGAGAGTTTTTAACCTTTGTGTGGAAAAGTGGCAAAATGATTTCATGTTTCACGATTTTAACCTTTCAACAGATTAGGCTCTTATTATCTTTTACAAATACATTTATATTTTTATCCCAGTGTAGAAAGTAACATGAGACTTAGGTTCAGTTACAGAACATTAAATGATATGAGTAAATCCCAATTAAATTTGTTATTCTTATAAGTTTAAAATCACCATTCCAAACAACTTAATTTGGAGAACAGCACCTTGGTAAAAATGTTCTTTTAAATTTCTTGCTTTAAAGACTTGTATACCTGGAAGATATGAACACATTCAATACACAGAGAAGAGTAATGCTATCATAGTTACATTGATGATTTTGTATTAACCAAATTTAACTTTTAGAGGAAAATTCAGACTCTGTAATGTAGTGTAATACACGAAACAGTTATTTTTTAATTAGAGTTGTATAAAATCCTAATGTCTTCAAGACTAGTTGCTCTACAGAATCAAATTTAACAGATATAATTTTAAGAGTAAATTGATGTTTTAAGAAATTCTTGTCAGTTTAGCATATAGATTAAATCTTGGTTTCATATCAGTACATTAGTATTAGACCTTAGGAAAAACCTTAAAATGCTTTAACTGGTTGTTTGACATACATATGACCAACTTAGTTACACAGAGTCTGGTTGAAAGTTGCCCTTTATTTACATAGACCCTCATGTCGTTCGTTTTATCACACAGACTTTCTTACCCAGAAACATTTTGCCTTCTTTTTTAAATTATTATTTTTTAGTTGTTGATAGATCTGTTATTCATTTAATTGAACCCAGTGCATCACACATGGGAGGCAAGTGCTCTGCCACTGAGCCACAACCCCAGCCCTTACATTTTCCCTTCTATTAAATATATTTTTATACCAAGAACCTTCAAAGTTCTTTAGCTGTTGACCCCCTTTTTGAATTTACATTCTGAAACAACCCTTATGAAATTTCTGAATTTAGATAAATTATTCTATTTTAATGAGAAAATACTTTGTTATAGTACTCTAATTGAAAACATAGTTGAAACTTTTGAACCCTTTGTACATAGAATTACATCAGTTTGTTTACCAATTATGAAAACACAACCAATGTTCAAATATATCATCCTACGGAGTTCAGCAAGTCAGGAGTGCCAATCTTATACTGACCATGAGCATTTTAACTTTGTTGATTAACCAGATGTCTCTAGCAAACACAGTTATGATTAATCCCATTCAAGTCAAATATAATTCACTTATTTTTCCTGTAAAAATCAAAATATCAGACAAGTGTGTTGAACAGTATTTTCCAACTCTTCCTGTTGAAGAAAAGTCCTAGAAACAATGCGTATTAGTCATTTTATAATAATTGTATCACTTTGACCTCCTAGAGAAACTTGTGAGTTAGTAATTTCTTAAAGACGTCTTTACCTTTATTTGTTTACCCACTTTAAATTGAACATTTAAATTCACATCGATTAAAGGTATTTGGATCTGTATTTTTGAATTTTAATTCATGAGTGCTCATTATGTATATGCTGATTTTGATATCATGCACATGATATGTGGACGCATGCACATGTATAGACAGACAACACGGTACACACGGCAGCCTGGGGCTCCTCGGAGGTATCAGGAGACTTGGGAAGCTGGCCGCACTTTCCAGTGTCCCCACTGCCCACATTTGGGAAATGGCTTGGTGGGGGGCCTTGGGTTCCGACAAGTTCTTGCCCAGTGTCCAGTTTGCCCACATTGGAAACAGGACCCTTCTTTCCTTCCTTCCTTTTTTCCTTCCCTCCTTCCTTCCTTCCTTCCTTTTTTAATATTTCCCTGACTCTGGAATCAGGATAATGCCGGCCTCATACAATCGGCTAGGAAGCGTTTCTTCTTTAGTTTCTTGTAAAAGTTTGAGAAGGACTGGGATGATTTCTTTAACTCTTTGGTGGGATGCAGCAGTGAAGTAATCAGGTCCAAGGATTTTCTTTGTTAAAAGATTTTTGGTTACGGATTCAGTCCTACCAGGTATAGGTACATTAACATCGTGTGCATTGCATTGGTCTTGGTAGGTGTGTGTTTCTAAGAGCTTGTCTCTGATAAGTTGGTGTGAAATTTTTACAGTAATTTTCCTCACCATGTAAGTATTTATTGATTGTGAAATCAGCGAAACATGTTCGTAAGTGCCAGCTTGGTGTGTATTGTGTACAGTCACACATCTGAGCCGCATAGTTGTTTGTGTCACTTTGTAATCATGCTGATAATTACAAACATCTGCATTATTCAGTACTGTCAGCATTTTATTTCTGTACTCTTGGGGTCGTCCTGTCACCCACTTTCATATCTGATCATAAATAATTTGAATCCTCTTCATTTTTCTTAGTCAACTTAGGTAAAGATTTGTCAAATTTGTTGATCTTTTCAAAGAACCAACTTTTGGTCTCATTGATTTTTCCCTATTGTTTTTGTGTTTTCATTTTGTTCATTTTTACTTGAATATTTTTTAAATGTCCTTCCCTCTGACAACCCTGGGTTTTAGCTTGTTCTTATTTTCCAGTTCCGTCAGCTGGGAGCTGGTTGTGGGTTGGCTCTGGGTGAGTGTCGGAGCTGCTCATCTCCCGCTGCCCTGCCTTGGCTGCGGCCTGGGGGTGGCACGGTACCGTCTCACTGTTTTCTCATTTCCTCATCATTCCTTCTTTGTCCACTGGTTACTTAATAACGCCACATTTAATTTCCACAATTTTGTGAATTTTCAAGTTTTACTTTTATTATTGACTTCCTTACTTCATCTTATGAGGTCAGAAAAGTCACTTTTTATGATTTCTATCTTCTTTCAAAATATTAAAGCCTTGTCTGTGGCTGGGCGAGCACTCTGTCTGGAGGATGTGCGGTGTGCAGCGGAGCAGTGTGCGAACCGCTCTCGTCTGGCAGCCGCTCCCACGTGCCTGTCAGACCCAGCAGGTTCACTCCTCACGGCAGTCTCGTTGGTTGTCCTGCCATTGTTGAGAGGAAGGTATCAAATCTCCAACTATTATTTCAATACTACATCTTCTTTTAATTCTATCAGTTTCTCCTTCATATATTTTGATAGTCTCTCAGGTTTATAAGTGTTAACAGTTATTATATCTTCCTGCTTCATTGAGATTTTTTTAAACATACAATGTACTTTTTTGTCTTTAGTAAGCTTTTGATTTAAGTCTGCTTTTTCTGATACTGATACACCTGCTCTCTTTCAATTATTATTTGCGTGGAATATCTACTTTTATTCTTTCCATTTCAACTTACATGTGTCTTTGGATCTAGAATGAGTTTCTCGTAGACAGCATGTAGTGGGATCTTGTGTGTTTTGACCATTTGCCGATCTCTGACTTTTCTCTGGAGAGTTTAATACACGTATATTCACAGTGACTACAGATAAGGAAGCACCCACTTCTGTCTGGTTGCAATGTGTCTCAGTGTGGATTGCTCTGTTCACCCTACATGTAGCTCTTTAAGCTTCTGGGATGTTTACATTCATGCCTTTCATCAAATTTGGGGGCTTTTCAGCCATTATTTGAATATTCCGTCTGCCTCTTTCTCTCCTCTCTGCAGTGTGTGGCCTGCTTGACTATGTGCTGTTAACCTTTTTCCCTTTTGCCCCTCAGACTTGATGACTTCTCCTGCCCTATCTTCAGGGTGCTGCCTCTCTGCTGCTCCTCAGATCTGTCTTCGACTCCTTCAAGATGATTTCATTTGGCTATTATGCTCCCTCAGCTTTGGGTTTCTACTTGAATTCATGTTTCTGCTCTTTATGCTACTATTTGAATTTCATTAATACGTCATTTAAAAACATCATCCACATTTTCTTTTAATTCTTTAAGCGTTTTTAAAACAGTGTGTTGGAGGCATGATGTTGTCGATCCCTCATCAGGCCTTTTTCCTTATACTGGGCTATGTTTTCCTGCTTCTTTCTATGCACTATGTGTTTTGTTGAAAACTGGATTTTTGAATGTACTGATGTGTTAACTCTGGGAATTGAGTTCTCCCTGCCTGTGGGTTTCATTTTTGTTTCTGTGTTTTCTATTTTGACTGTTGTGACCCACCTGTGCCCAGCTGACCCTAAGATGCAAGCCTATGGTCTTCCCTGTTCCCTTCTGAGTCTTCTCCTCAGCTTCGTAGGCAGATTCTATTTCTCTGATGATGCAGTTGCTTTTCAATGTCATGTTCCTCAGCATGTGGCTTCCAGAAGGGAGAGGACCAACGTGAGCTGGTTAAAACCACCTGCTCTGACTCTGCTGGAGGCTCCCACTTCCAGAGGGAGGGCTCACTGTGATGTGGGACCAACAGTGGCCACCACCTCTGCCATCTGAAATGGAGGACAGGGCGCTCCCACTTCCGGCTCTGGGCAGGCTGCTCCCGGAACGTGTGACATGGGCTGGGCTGGGGAAGGCTCCTTTCTACCTTGCTAAGGCCAGAAGTTGACAAAGATGACCTGCAGTGTGCAGCCCGAACCTTCCCTGGAAGTTCCTGCTTCGGCAGGCTGGTTGCAGCCCAAGCCTTCCCTGGCAGTTTCCCTGCTTCGGCAGGCTGGCACCAGATGGCTCTTTCAGAGGGTCCAGGTGGAGCCCAAGTCCTGGGCCTCCTGCGCTCCGCCTCCCCATCCCGGGATTGTTCATTGCCTCTTGCAATTGGTTGATATTCAGTGATTGCAGGTGATGTCGCAGCTCCTGTTAGACACAGAGGTCCAGCTCTAGCAGGGCCTCAGCCACAGGAGGCAGCAGTGTGGCATTGCCTGGACTGGTCAGTGCAAAGGGCTGCACCCTGCACCTGCGCCTTGTCCTGTCTTAGCAGATTGTAACCTGTGGCCCCAGGAAGAGCTGGCTGTGGGCCCCTTCTTACAGGGTGTCCACTAACGCAGGGTGGGACTTTGTTTCCCTTCACAGCTTGCCACAGCCACCGTGGACGGGAAACTGCAGCTCTTCGTGGCTGAGTGACTGGTGCTGGGCGGTGCCCAGATATGAGAGGAGCAAGTCACTGCACATCCCCCTGGGCCAGAGCAGGAGGCTCTGTGCTAGGCATCCCCTTCCACAGGGCCTCCGGGGTGCTGCCCTCAGCTTGGTGAGTCTCCTCCTTGGCCCTCGCCAGAAAATGGAAGCAGACCCGTGGCTTCTGCACAGAGCTGGTGGGGTTAAAGCAGAGCACTCTTCAATAAAGGGTTGCCCGGCACCTGTTCCCTGACTGGGCTTTGG
>JAJEJO010049312.1:0-24376 GCA_020662805.1 Glaucomys volans
AAAATAATAACAGAGTGTGTGACAGATACCATTGCCCTGTGTACATGCATGAACGCACAGATGGTGTGACTCTACTTTGTGTACAGCCAGTGAAACAAAGCTGTACTCCATTTGTGTTCAATGAATCAATAAGTAAAGAAAAAAAAAAAGACTACACAAGCCATGCAATGTGCACAGGTCAGAAATATATTCTGAAGTTACACAGGCCATGGAGGCTGTGGAGGTCATTGAGGCTATGTAAGCCATAGAGGCTATGCAGGACATAGTGGCTATACAGTTAATAGCATTTTGATTTTGTTTGTCAAAGAGTCTACTCAATTTGTAGAGGTTTATCAGTTTTTAGAGGATAAACAGGTAATAGATGCCACATTAGATATACATGCTAATCAGTTAGCAAAGTGTTCTCTGGTTACACAGGGAATGCCTGTCAACTTGGCTACTCAGGCTGAAGAGGCTATGCAGGTCTTAGGGGTTCCTAAGGGGTCATTGAGGCTACTCAGGCCACAGAAGTGACTATGGTCTTAGTGGCTACACCAGTCATAAAGAGCAGGCAGATCATAGGAGATACAAAGGTAAATAAGGTTATGCTTATCATAGTGGGTACTTAGATTATAGAAGCTACTTAGGTCATAGGGTTACCCAATTCATAGAAGCTACTCAGTCAAAGGGGCTACTAATGTCATTTTTGCTACTTAGGCCATAAATGCTGCACAACTCATAGAGGCTACTGAGGACATAGGGTCTACAGTGACCATAAAGGTTAAACAGATTTTAGAGGCTTCCCAGATCATATAGGCTACTCAGGCCTTAAGGACTACGCAGACAATTTAGGTTACAGAGTAATGAAAGCTGGGTTGGCCACAAAATTTCATGGTCACACAAGATGATAGTGACTATTTGGTCATAGAGTATACTTAGTCATACAGGCTATGGAGTCATAGTGGCTTCTAGTGTCATTTAGACTACTCAGATCAAACAACCTGCAATGAAAACAGAATATATCCAGGGAACAGCAGCTACTCTGGCTATAGAGGCAGTACAATTAATAGAATCCATTCAAAACACAGAGCCTGCAGAGGTCATAGAGACTTTGCAATTCGTAGAGGCTGTCAGGGACATTTGTGCTACTAGGATTATTTAGGCTACCGAGGCAATTACAGCTAGTAAGGCCATTACAGGTTAGAAGTTGGACACCTCATACAGGATATTTGGTCATGTACCTTGGAACAGAATGGAAATTTTAGCAGTTTAAGGGTTGACATGCTGTGGTTCTACATGCAGACACACAGCAGCTCTATTTATTGACATTTAACCATAGGGGCTTGCAGCGACGAATAGGCTCCTATCACAGATGACTACAGTAGCAGAAGCAGGAAGCAATTAGCAGGGACAAAATTAACCCCCTTTAGGCTTAGTGCAATAAAAGTTATATGAACTAAGTGTCCTTTGGTTGTTCACAAGCTTGTACCTGTATGAGGAATATACAATGCACCCTCCAATAGAAGTGCACCCACTCCCCTGCCTTGGTGTTCCCCAAACTTGCTTTATATATAAAGGTAAAAGCTCTGCTGTCCTCGGGGTCAGACATTTGGAAGTTTCTCTCTAGCCCTATTGCCACTAATAAAGTGTCGCTTCCTGATCTCAGTGTCCTAACCCTCATTTCAAACTATTTTTCTGGAGCATTGACCAGGAAAATGGTAATCAAAGATGGTGGTCTTTCACCTTTCTTTTCCCCAGGGATCTTCCAAGAACGCTATGGGACTGGTCACAACCTCTCGTGCCAATGGGTTATTTCTCCAGTTGAGGTGAGTCTCTCCCACAGCCAACATCATGTTGGCAACAACATCCCATGGCAACAACAGAATCCGGTGAGATCTAAGAAAAAACACCTGGAGCACCACCTATCTGTGAAGGAAGTGGAAACTTACAAACCTCAAGGAAAAAGGAAACGGGACTCTGACCGTTCACAATTTCCCTTATCGGTCAAAGTTCCCCTGCCTGTCAAAAGTAAGCCCACCATAAGTATCTGACAAACTGCTCCCATGATGTGGACCTGCTAAACCCTATAAAACTCAGACCCTTGTAGCCACTCACCATTTGTCTCTTGAAAATGTGCCCTTCTGCTGCTTAATAAAGCATTGCTGATCCATTGAGCTCTGTCTCCGTTTCTTTTTCTTTTTGTATTCTCTTTCATTTGCTTTCAGTCTGTATTGGTAAGAACCCAGGTTCCTGTTCTGTCAGGACCGCCCCTAAGGGCAAAGGTAGAGCCTGATCACCTCCTATAGACACCCTAGTAACTTTATGAGGTCTGGAATGATAGAGTAAAAACATGACTGACACAGTGATCCTGAATAATCATATCAGTAGTGGAACAATAGGGTTAAACCATGTTCTGAGGTCTGGAAATTAGGTGGATAGCTGATGTCATGTGAGTGTGTAAAAATGAGTTAATGAGATGGAAAGTGGAAGGGCCTGGACCTGAACAAACAGCCAAAGCAAGTGTTGAGTCCTCATCCCTGGTTCCATGGTGCCTTATACAGTCGATGGTGAATTTCCACCTATCAACATCTAGGTGGAAACTCATGGTTGGGGCTTAGGCTACATCCCGCTAAGGTTAACAGGACCCTAATCTCTGAGAAAGGAGTGGCCAGAAATGGATGAAGCAATGCTTTTCTTTTTCCTTTATGTGTTGGAGAAAAGGAACCCTACTCCCTTCTGTGTCTGTCTTGACATCTGGTAAAGTCTTGAAATGGGTAGACACGAACAGTGATTTGAATGAAGCTCATAACATAATCTGGTGTTGTTTAATTTCAATTAATCCCATAAGTGGAAAGAAAATGTGCCACATTCAGGTGGTACAGGGCAAGATGTCTTAGGAAACTTGAGTGCCCTAAAAATGAGTGCAAGAGATAAGACTTCAATTCTTAATAAAAAATAAAATTACAAAAAAAAGAACATAAGAGTACTATCTTGGGATTGTATGTTAATGAATTTTGAGGGTTTGCTGGTGACTTTGGTGTTAAACTCACCACTCAAAAAGTAAGAACATTTTGTGAGATTGAATGGACCTGTTTTGATATAGGGTGACTCTATTAGTCAGGGTTCTCAAGATGAACAGAATCAACAGGAAGTATGAATATAAAAAGGGGATTTATTATATTGCCTTATATGACCAGAAGCTGAATAGCCCACAATGGCCTTCTGCAGCTGGAGAGCTGGAAGAACCAGCAGCTGTGCAGTCCAAGAGGAAGAAGCCCCAGAATAAGAGGGATCAACAGTGCTATCCTAGTTCAAAACCAAGGCTTCTGGAAGCTGTACAGAGAATCAGTGGCAGAGTCCACTTTGGAAGAGTGAAGAAGTGAGAGTCTGATATCCTCAGATGATTGAAGAAGCAATCAAGATCCTGTTCAAGAAGAGTCAAACTTGCATCTGTATCTACGTCCTTGTTCTTCCAACTTTTATTCCACCCAAGTCACAATCCTATTGGCTGGTGTTGCCAATAGGGAGGGTCTCCCCTTCAGTTCACTATCCCACATTCTAATCATTCCTAGACATACCCTCATTGACACACCCAGAGCCTTTGTTTTGTTTTGTTGTTGTTGTTGTTGTTGTTTATTTTAGTTCATTATACACAACTGGAGTACAACTGTCATTTTTCTGGTTGTACACAAAGTAGAATAATACAATTTGCAAATTTATACATACACATAGGGTATAGATGTTTGTCTCATTCTCTTTCCTTCCCCGCCCCCTACCCACCACTCATTTTCCTCTATACAATCCATCCCTTCTCCATTCTTCCCGTGCCTCCCCCACCCCCACTATGTGTCATCAACCACTTATAAGAGAAATCATTCAGCCTTCACCCAGAGCCTTTGAATCATTGGCATTTCTTAATCCAATCAGGTTGACAATTCAAATTAACCATTACAGTGGCCCTCTGAGGAATAATTTGACAAGAGATTGTCTATTTTCTGGTGGTAAACCAAGGTATGCAGATCAGTTGCCTTTTATGAGTATTTTGTGGCATCTAGACAGAAATAACCCTATGGCTTAAGGCATAAACAGAAGAACATACAAGAGTTATGATGACAAGGCTTAAGAACATGGGCACCATATGCGCTAAGAAACCTATAGAAAAGAGACCTGAAGAAAAACCCTTCTTGATAGCTGACCCAGAGGACATTCTGCCTCCCTACAGATTCCCCAATATTCTGCCACTAAAAGCACTGGCGGCTCCACTGGCACATTCAGGTAGGTCATTTCTGAAATCCTTTTCCTGCAACATCAGAACTTGCCAGGTTAACTTGTATTCCTATTTCTCCTGGACCATCCTATTCCTCCCCTGGGGAGAGACCTTCTGTCAAAACTCCAAACACAAATCACCTTCACTCCCAATGTTGGGGCAACTCTCTCTTGGACAATCAGTTACAAAGGTCCTAGCCTTAACTGTACCAGAATCAGAAGAATGGTGGTTGTTGGTGCCACACATCCTTTTCCAGATGTTCCAGGAGTTTGGGCTAAAGAAAATCCCCCAGGATTTGCCTGACATGCTCCCCACTATAATAGTGGAGCTCTGGTCAGGGGAAATTCCTGTCAGACAATGGCATCACCCAATCCCATACAAAGCACAACTGTGCATTAAAAAGCAAGTATGAGAACTCCTAGAAACAGCGGGATTTGCCAAATCTGGATCCTCAGCTTTGCTGTCATGGCAAAACCCCTTTAGGAGTTGTGAAATGGGGGAGAATGATATCCTCTACGATGTGGAAAACTGCAACAAAAAGTCTTTGAATATCTCAAACTGGCTCTTTCCCAAGCTCTAGCACTGGGACTCTCAGATTTAAATAAACCATTCCACCTCTATGTACATGAGAGAAATGGCAGAGCAGTCAGAGTACTTACTCAGATGCTAGAGTCATGCCTGGGTCAATGGCATTTTTGTCTAAACAGCTACATTCTGTTGTCAAGGGATTGCCCCTTGCCAGCAAGCCCTAGTAACAGCATAATTATTGATGGCTGAAGCAGACAAACTGTCTCTGAGTCAAATCCTGATAGTAGAAGTTCCTTTTACCCAAAACTTGCTTATGTACAAAAGTAAAAGTGCTGCTATGCTTGGGGCCTAGATGTTGGGAATTATCCTTCTGGGCCATGGCACCACTAATAAAGTGTAGCTTCCAGATCTCAGTGTCATGAATCTCTTTTCCCACTTCCAATTCCAGCTACAGAGGTCATTGTGTCTCCTAGCATCATAGAGGATATACAGATCATCTAGTCTACTCAGAACACAAAGCAACATGGGCCATAGAAGCTGCATAGGCCATAAATGATACTCAGGGCATAGAGGCTATGAATGTCATAGAAGCTAATCAGACCAAGAGGCTACAAATGTCATAGAGGCTATGCAAGTCTTAGAGGTCAAGAGGACATAGATATATACTTGTCATAGACTACTAAGTTCACATAGGCTCCTCAGTATAAGGAGGTTGCATAAGCCAACAAGGCTATTCAGGCCATAGATACTATGCAAGGCAGAGGGCTATCCAGGTCACAGAGTCTATGCAATTCATAGAGGCTACTAGAAAGAACTTAGAAAGAATACACAGGTCACAGATATGATGAAGGGCATCTTGTCTATTCAGGTCATAGAAAGTAGGCAGATCATTTCTGGTAATCAGACCATAAAGATTATGGAGGGAATAGAGGCCCCACAGTTCACAGTGAATTCTTGGTCATAGAAGCTATGAAGGAAACAGTGGTTACTAAGTTCATTGGAGCTACTCAAAACATTTAGACTACTCATGCCATAAAATTTTCACAGATCACAGAGGATTTTCAGGTCTATACTCTGGCCATAAAGTCTAAACAGTTCACTGAGGCTATACAGGTCATGGGGCTTCTAAAGGTCTATTACACTGCTCAGCCCACAGAGGATATGCAGGTTATAGCAGATACTAAGGACACAGAATCTCTGCAAGTCATAAAAATTTTGCAATTCATAAAGCCTACACAGTTCAAAAAAAAAAAACAGGTTTTATTTAAAGGTAGCAACATAGAAGGGGGCCATGGCTGATGTTCTGATATCCCAAGGAGTGCACCCTGCCCTTTTTATAGATTATCTCCTGCTCTCTCCTCACTTATCTCTGTCCTTCCTGCCTACATGACTAGACCAGGAGATGCCATTGATATAGCAAAAAGGTGAGAAGGAGATGGGGAGGGAGGAAGGGTCACAGGGGGAAGGGCCAAATGGAGTGATTCAGGCAGGTAGGGATCCAGGGGGCTCTAATTTGCAATTCCCAGTCTGCAGCCTTTTGGGTGGGGTAGTATAGACAGGTAACCTTGGTGATCAAAAGGGCTCTGAAGACACTGACATTTCAGTCTCCCAGGGGCAGTCTCCAGCTTCTCAGACTCAGATGACCTTCATCCCTTGATTTGACCCAGTTACCTATAATTTTGGTTTCACTACACTGACCATAAAAGTTATGCACATAATAGAGTCTGCACAAGCCATAGCAGCTACTCAGGATATAGAAACAATACAGGTCTTGTAATCTACTCAGGCCACTGAGGATACTCAGATCATAGAGGCTACTCAAGCAATGAAGAAAGGCTACTGAGTTCATAGTGGCTACTCAGGTAATACAGGATATGTAGATAATAGAAGATACTCAGGCCATGATATTACTCAGTTAACAAGGGATAATAATGTCAAAGAGGATACTCAGGTGATAGAGGCTATGCAGGTCACAGAGCCTTGCAGGTCACAAAGGCAACACTGTATCCAGAGGCTACAGTCATAGAGGCTATGCAGTCATAGAAGCTACTCAGGTCATAGTACCTAAGCCATAGATGCTACTTAGACCATAGCATACACATGTTTTAGAGGCTACTCAGACAATAACATCTATGCAGGTCAGAGAGGATATACAGGTCACAGATGCCACAGTTTATAAAGTTTATTCAGACAATACAATCTACTTATGTCATGGATGATACTCAGTCATAGAAGCTACTTAGTGATAGTTGCCATACAGTTCATAGAATCTACTCAGGTCATAGAGGTTATGCAGGACATAAAGGCTACTCAGGTCATAGAGACTCCAATTGCTATGGAGGCTAGCCAGGTATAAAGGCTAACTAGGCCATAGTGCCTATACAGGCCAAAAGGATACTGAGGCCTAGAGGCTACATAGGTCACTGATCATATGTCACCAGTTCATCTTTTTATAAATATGTCCAGGACATGTAAATCATATAGCATAATGCTGGGCCAGAGCAACTCTGAGAAATGTGGAGGCATGGGCCCCCAACCTGGGTACAAGGCTCTGAGCCTACCAGTCTGGCATTCAGGTCCAATCCTAGGTTAAGCCTTGCCCAACACCAGAGATAATGTGTTCTCCACCCTGGAGTGTCCTCCCTCTTCATGAAAGATGCTGAATGATGCTCCCATATTCGCATCCTGCATGTCCTTTACTTCATTGTAGAATACTTCAATTCAGCTTTATACTGGATCTCTTAGCCTTCAGAACAAGGCATGTTTTTTTAAGTTTTCCCTGTCTAACTAGCTGTGACAAATCCATCTCCTCCTCAGTCAAGTAACAAGGGTATTACTACAATGCTATGAAGGTGAAAACAAAATGACCAGATGTGTTGTTCTCTGTTCCCAATGGGGCACAGGCATTAGCACATGAACAATTCTTCTTCCAGATCCAACCTTGGGGCACACACATCCACACTCTTCAAAAAAAATTCTCCTTTCTGCAGTAATTTTGTACTTCCTCTTCCTGTGTGGAATGGCCTCAGGGTGCCTATAAATGGTACCTTTGCATCTGAGGCCCCTGATTGGATAAATTCTAAAATTTTCATTATACTTCTTCTTATAGTGTTACCAGATGGGCAAGAATTCTGGTTTGGGCACCTAGGTCTTCCAAGGTATAAAGCTGAACTCTTCATCCAGTGGTTAATTTGAATGGCTCATTTTGGGTCAGAAGCACTTGCAGGAATGGATCAGTTTGAGACCGCAGTCTGGGTGCAATTCTTTTTGCATCTGTGCTGGATATTCCTTTCCCAACTTGGCACCAGAATACACCAACCTCATTGAGGAATCAAATATTTATTTTAGGAATTTAATTCTCCCTCTTCCTGCAAAAAAAATGGCCTCACGGTGGCTGCAGCTGCACATTTACTTGCTGAGCATTTGCTCATTCTGTGGTAAAACGTTGATCTCAGCTCATCCCACTTCCCTTGGGTTCTCATATGGCAATGCCCTTCATGGATGAATATGCAGATGTGATCAAACATTCTCTGTCTACTTCTGACCACATGAGTCTTTTCTGAGGAGGGTACTTTTAATGTATCCTTGGGAGGGTACTTTTAATGTTCAATAGGTGAAACAGAAGAGCCCTCAGATGTGGTGTTTTGAAAGACAAGTGTGGGTCAGCAATTCTTCACCTACGGGGACTTCATGTCCTATATTCACCCTGAGACCACATCAGGCCAATTCCCTAAGAATAGAAGTTATCCTCTTTATGGGATTTTTGCCTGCCTGTTACCTGCTGAAATTACTTTGGTCATTCTAAATCTGGCAAATTAAATCCCTGATTCCCTACTATTTTAGTGATAGCTTTATATCAACTTTACCCTTTAGTGTTAATGCAAATCAAGTCCATACATGTGTCCCCTGGCTGGCAAGATGTGTCCAATTCCTCACCTCCTAAGCTTTCCAGGGAAGGGTAATTCTGATGTCATCATATTGAACAACAGAAACCCATAGGAATATGGAGGCAAGTTATCCCATCCTGGATGAGAAGCTTCAAGCATGCTCACTTGTCATTAACTCCAATCTTGGGGCCAAACCATGCCAAAGAACAAAGAGAAAGTATTCTCCTACTTTCTGGGATATCCCCTTTACTGTTATGCCAGGAATGCACTCAGAATGCATAAAATTCCAACTTCTGTAACAGGATTTTCTTAATTATGGAAAATGTCATATCATCTTGCAATAGTTACATTGCAGTCATACCAGGATAAGGCATTTTGTATTTTTCCTGTCACCATAGTTGAAAAAAGTCCATTTGTTCTTTAATCAAGCAAATTGGGGATTACTACAATGACTTCAGGGTGGAACAAGATGCTCCAGATATGGTGTTCTGTGTTCAAAGCCCAGAGCAAGAATCTACCTGTGGGTATTCTTTCTCCCAGTCTCCCAACCTGCAGACAGGCATGCTCATAACTTAGGAGAAAAAAAAATCTCCATTTTTAAATTATGTTTTACTCCCTTTTTTCTGCCTGGAATGAACACCAGTTGCTCACAGCTGATAGCTTTTCATTCATGTCCCCAAATCAGTGGATAAACAAAAAACCAGATTACCCCACTTCCCTGGTGGTTACTGGTAGGCAAGTATTCTGCTTCTGCCCCTGGCCCTCTACAGGTAAACAGCTAAAAAAATTCCTAAGTTTTAGCATAAAATTCCTAATTTCCCTAAATCTGACCCGTGGACATTAATTCCAATGACTCAAGGTGTGCTCACCACAAGAATATGGTGTTTGGGACTAAGACTCACTGTAGGGTTCCACAGATGCACACTGGATAACATGCCCCAACCTAGGGCCAACCCACACCCAACTCATCAGAGAATTGTTTTGTTTGGGCAATTAATTCTCCCTCTTTCTGCAAGGAATGACCTCAAGCTGACCGTAGCTGCACGTTTGGATTCTGAGTGTCAACTCATTCTGTGGTCAAATCTTGACTTCAGCTTATCCTGCTTCCCAGGCTTTTTACATTACAAGGTCCATTGATGCCACTTATGTGTGATGAAGGGAGTCTTATTCTATTAATGCAGGGCTTGGTCAAAAGAACCTTCCAAATCCTGCACTGTGGGATCCCACACTGGGGCAGCTCTTTACACATGCAAACTTGACCTCATTCCACCAGCCTGTGTCTAAGCAAATTTCACCCACTGTGAAACAGCTCTCCTCCTTATGAGAATTTTCTGCCCATTGTTTTGACCAGAACAGGCTCAGGATACCTGCCACTGACAGTTTTGTGTCTCAAGTTTCCCCTATTATATGTTAAAACTTACAACATACCCTGGTTATCCAATCAGCAGTTGACATAAGCCAATACTGAACATTTGGCCCATGCCATTTCAGCTGTAAGCAACCCATATTCTCTTCATCCTGGCCAAAATGGAGTAATCCCATGCCACAACATTGCTTGAGGTGAAACCTGAGTGATGTAGATGTTTATGACTCCAGACCAAGAAGTGCCCATGCATGTGTACTTGAAATCCTGAATCCTACTTGTGGAAAACACTAACTCGGTCCCTAGTTTTTAGGGTGTTGGAGGTACCAGGATGATGCAAGGAATCAAATGTGCTCAGATATAGCTCAGCAAGGCAAACTCCTTCTGCAGAATGGCATGCTACTGAACAAAGTCTGGCAAGTAGGCACACTTCGTGGGCAGTCCATCTGTTTTTATTCCCAATGCAGCACTGCCCCTTGTTCCAACACAAGGAACTTAAGGTTACAGTCTACTTGACTGGCTAATATAAAAATGGGGAGGGAAAAGAAAAGGGTTATAGTTGAGATTGGATACATGATAGGAAACTCAACAATGACTACATTTTAGCCACATGGTCTCCTAAATATAAATGGCTCCATTTTACATCTTGGTATTTAGTTTACAGTAAACATGTCTCTGTGTTATTTACAGGTTTAACTTTGACAGAAAGAAAACATTAATCTTATAATTTCCCCTTATGTGATTAATATATATTCAAATTTGGTTAACATTTTTGACACACATGTTCAACTATATCTAATAAGATTGTTTTGACATGAAATGGAGGTTTGTTTAGTAAGAGCTGTCTCTAACAATCATTGAATAAGATCCGTCATACATGGAATTATACAACACCAAACTGTAGTCATGACTCCCAGTACAATAATTAATAGGCTAACAATGGATAATATTATTCCTTTCCATTTGCCAAACCATTGTTACATTGTGAGTAAGTGGACCATCAATTCCTAAAAATTCTGCTAATCCACTGGCCAGTGTAATGAAACCTTGTGAAGACTTTGTAATCATTCCATCTGGGACTGTTCTATTTGGAATGCATACACAGCACTGGACTCCTATCATTATACAAACTCTTCCTTTCTTTGCTAACATTATATCTAGAGTTATTCTATTTTCCCTTGTCATTTAATTTTTTCCAAAATCTTTTCTGTAGCACTTCTGATCAAAGTCAATAAAGCTTTGTGGCTCATAATTTATATATATATATATATATATATATATATATATATATATATATATATATACACACACATATATATATATACACACACACACACATATATATATATATATACACACACATATATATATATTCCAATCTGTCTATGTTTTTGTTTATCATAGACCACCAAAAAGAATTGGTTCAAATCCTGTTGTTATGTGATTTCTGGCTTTGAACTCATGAGGAACCCTTTGAGGGCCTCCAATTGAAAGTATGTAAATATGGGGGTCAAATGACCCACCTGGGAAAAGAGATTCCATTTCCTCCTAGGGGACTGACTGATAGTGATATGATTGGAAAAACGCCAGAGTGAAGGGGATAGCCAAATGAACTGAAGTGCAGTTTCTACTCCAATTGGCAGGTAAAGTCTGAAGTAACGGCCCTCCCCAACACCAGCAGATGTCAACTCAGACTATGGCAAGCACTTTTAGATTAGACATCTCTTCAAAGCATTGACTTTCACTGCATCCAAATACATTTTAAAAGAAGGCCACACCTAGACAGGCATGAGGTGTAATTGGTTCCAAGGGAAGGAAGTCAGATGATCATTGAGGGCTTTTGTCTTGGACACTTAATTTCTGGTAATACTAATAAAAAGGTCTTTCAAGACTTTTTTCCCCAAGCCATGTTTTCCTGAATGAGGGATATGATACATTCCATTCCAGAGGTCTGTGGTTCAGCCAAGTGAGAATGGAACTGACTTTAGAGGGAGGAGACCCAAGTGATCATTTCCTGAGATGTCCTCCCCTAGTCCAAACCACTGATATATCATTGGATTCTGATCTATATTATTGCACCTGTGGGTCCTGGGGGCTTTCATGATGGGGGGTTAAGGATGTGGAGTCAGGAGTCAGACACCCGGAGTCACGTAAGCAGGACCAGGAGTGAGCGGCCAAGGACTCGTTTATTGAAGAATCTGCATGGCCTTTTTTTTTTTTTTTTTTGCAATGCTGGGGATTGAATCCACCGCCTTGTGCTTGTGAGGAAGGCACTCTACCAACTGAGCTATATCCCAGCCCCGCCTAGCCTTTTATTTGTTTAAGAGCCAATGAAATTCCCACCCACCCCAGCAGGACCAATCATAGTTTTTGCCGTGGACTCACGTTTCCACCAATCAACACAAGTCTCTATTTCTCGCAACCGTCAAGTTTCCAGCTCCTCAGTATGACCCACACTGTATTGTGAGGATTTTTCCATAATTATGTTATAGGATTATATTGTATTTTTTATAACTGTCAGGGGGAATCCCCTTAGCTGTAACATGGCTTTTAGGCCTGCCAGCCATGGAGCAGCATTGAGAGTATCTGCAGTCTACTCTTGAAATTGTGTTGTCCACCAAACATCTTTCCAACTGTGACAGAGGAGATAATTTGATTGAAATGATGTATTTCACCATGTGGCCTCAGGCATGGATTCTTTTTTTTTTCTTTTTTTTTTAATTTACTTATTGATTCATTGAACACAAATGGAGTACAACTATTGTTTCACTGGTTGTACACAAAGTAGAGTCACACCATCTGTGCGTTCATGCATGTACACAGGGCAATGGTATCTGTCACACACTCTGTTATTAATTTTACCCCCCACCCGCCCCCACCCCTCCCTTCCCTCTATGCTAGCTATCTTTCCTCCATTCTTGCCACCCTTCCCCCCTGCATTATGCATCATCATTCATTTATCAGAGAGACTATTTGGCCTTTGGATTTTTGGGATTGGCTGATCTCACTTAGCATAAAAGTCTCCAACATCATCCATTTACCTACAAATGCCATAATTTTATTCTTCTTTATGGCTGAGTAATATTCCATTGTGTATCTATACCACAGTTTCTTTATCCATTCATCTACTGAAGGGCATCTAGGTTGGTTCCACAATCTAGCTATTGTGAATTGAGCAGCTATGAACATTGATGTGGCTGCATCACTGTAGTACCCAGGCATGGATTCTTATTAGCTCTTGAGAGCTGTCTTTGATTGTTTAGATCCTCACAACGTAAAACCTGACATGCATCAAACTTTATAGAGTCTGGGTATTGTGCTGCAGTCCATTTTCTTCCTGAGTAGAAGTTAGAGTTCCCTTTTCACGACTGTAATGAGTCCAACCTCCTCATGTGGTATGGACAGCTATCTCAGCCTCAGCTGTCTCAGTCATGACTTGGTAGGGCCCTTCTCAGGCACAGTCAAGATTGTTTTCTTTCCAAACCTTGAAAATGATGTGGTCACCTAGCTAATGTGAGTTAGCAGGGAATCCCAGAGGTGATGCCTGTGCTAGGATACCCTGTAATTTGTGGAATGATAAAGTTGAGTGTATGGCCAAAGAAGCTATAAAGGTCATAGAGGTTATGGTAGGATGATAAGCTACTAAGTTAATAGAGTCTACTCAGGTCAAAAAAGGAATGCAGGCAATTGATGCTACTCAGGTCATAAATGCTACAGAAGTCATAATGTCTACTTGGACCAAAGTGGCTCTCTAGGTAATAAAGGCTATAGAGATATTAGTGTCTACACAGCCATAGAGGCTACTAAAGATATAGAAGCAACACAGGTCATCAAGGCTATTTAGGCCACAGAGGTAATGCAGGTAACAGAGGTTATTCACAACCTAGGTACTACTAAGGTCATTTAAGTTAACAAGGATATAGAGGCTATGCAGCATGATAATGATACTCAAACAGTGAAAGTTACAAGGTCATAGGGGCTATGCTGGAGATAGATGTTGCTCAATCATATGGACAATGCAAGTCATAGAGGATACAGATGTCATAGGGCTATTAAAGTCAATTAGTCTAGTAAGTCCAAAAAGGTTACATAGGTAATAAAGCTATGCAGGTCATAGAGGCTATGCAGGATGTAGAGTTACCACAGGACATGGAGGCTATAAGGTTCATAGAGGTTATGCTGGTCATAGAGGATACAGAGAAAATAAATGCTATTCAGGCCATTTACACTGGAAAATTTATACAGACTACTGAGATTAAAGAAGCTACACAGATCATACAGGCCAGTCAGTCCTAGAGGCTATCCAGGTGATACGGGTTATTGAGGTTATTAGGCTACTCATAGATGCCACACAAGAATTCAGTCAGGACATTGTGCTATGGAGGTCATAGAGACTACATATTATAGAAGTCATATGGGCAACTGAAGTCATTTATGCTACTCAGACCATAAAGGCTGTGTAAGCCACAGATGCTAGACAATAACAAAGTCTCCTGGGTCACAGAAGATACATAGGTCATACTGACTATTGAAGTTATATAGGCTACATCAATCTTTAAGATACTCAGCCTTAAAGCTGAAGTAAGTCTGACTGCCTATGAACATAATAGAGGTTACTTGAACCACATATGCTACACAAGTGGTAGAGGCTCTGAAGGCCATAGAGTATACTTAGGTTATAGAGTATACTTAAGTTATAGACTCTAAGTCTATACAGGTCATAAAGACTACAAATGTTGTAGAGCCGATGCAGGTCATAGAGGCTATGCAGTTCATATAGGTTACACAGTTCATAGAGAGTACTCAGACTTAGAGGCTATACAGGTCATAGAGGCTAATCAGGTCAACTTGGATACTGAAGCCTGTGCAGGTCACAGACTTAGTTCAGGAAGAGAGATACTCAAGACATAGAAGCTATACAGGTCATGGACTACAAAGTTCATTTTGGCAACTTAGACCAAAGAGCCTAATAGGTCATAGATGATATGCAGGTAATGGAGTCTCCAATAGACACAGGAAAAAATAAAGGGACTACTCAGGTCACAGAGACTTAGATCAGAGAGGCTACAAAGTTCATGAAAACTACTTAGGCTATAGAGGCTATAGTGATTACTAAGGTTATGTATGCTACTCTAGCAATAAAGGCTATAAAAATAATAGAAGCCAGTCAGAACACAAAGATTATGGATATTCAAAAGATATGCATATCATAATGGCAATGCACATCATATTGGCTACTAAAATCATTTATATTACTACAGCCATAAAGGCCATGTAAGTCATATGGTCTACTTGGTCATAAGAGAACACAAATGTTGTCATCGTTACTGAAGTCAATTCGGCTACACCAATTATTTAGGACATGCAGGTCCTAAATCCAATGCAGTTTTTAGTGCCTGCACACATCATGGAGTCCACTCGGGTTTCAGAAGAAGCATAGGTGATAAAGACCCTGAAATTCATAGAGCATACTAAGACCATAGAGGATACTCAGGTTATTTTGACTACTGAGGCAATTAATGCTACACAGGTTATTGAGACTGCACAGGTAAAAGGGGTAAATCCAAGCAAAGCCCACAGATATCATAGAGGCAACTCAGGCAATAGATGCTTCTGAGGTAATTCATGTTACTAAAGCCATAAAGGCTATACAGCTTGTTAGCTACAAAATTTATACAAAATACTCTGTCTTAAAAGTTACATATTTCTAGCTGGGTGAGGTGGTGCACGCTGTAATCCCAACAGCTCTGGAAGTTGAGGCAGAAGGATAACAAGTTCAAAGTTTGTCTCAGCAACTTAGCGAGGCCATAAGCAACTTAGTGAGAACTTTTCTCTAAATAAAATATAAAAAAGCACTGAGGATGGGATCAGTAGTTAAGAGCCCCTTTATTCAATCCCTAAACCCCCCACCAATGCTTATGAGGTCATTACAGTTACTGAGGTGAGAAATGACTATTAAATCCGCAAAGACCGTGCAATGAAAGGTTGTAACCTGATCATGCCATGCAGGTTACTCACAACATAGCGACTTTGTAGGTCATCGTTGCTATGCAGACCATAGAGGCTAAGCAGGTCTTAGAGACTACAATATTTATACAGTTAATGTTGGTCATAGAGGCTAATCAGTTCATAGAAGCTACTCAGGTCATAGAGTCTATGCAGGCCATAGAAGTTTCAGGCCATTGTTGTTACACAGGTCATAGAAGCTAGTGATATCACAGAGGCTATGAAAGTCATGGAGAACAGTGAGTTCATAATGACTGCTCAGACCATAGAAGCTATGCAGGTCACAGAAGCTTGTAGAGTCATTTAAGCTACTCAGGCCATAAGATTATTCAGGGCATAGACACTGCCTAAGTTATAGGGCCTACTGAGTCCTTAGAGAATATGTAGTCAATAGAGGATACTCAGACCATAAAAGCTGAACAGGGCATGAAAGTTACACAGGTGATAGGTACTACTAAGGTCACTTGGGCTACTCAGGCCTTAGAGACAATTGTGCTATAGAGGGTAAACCATAGAGACTACAAGGTCATTAGGCTACCAGCATCATAATGATCCCTTTGGTAATAGAGAGTACTCTTGTCACTTAAGCTATTTAGGCCATAGAGACTACTCTCCTCATATAGGCAATGTAGGTCATGGATGCTACTCAGTTCATAGAGACTACTCAGGCCACAGAGACTAGTGTAGTCATAGGAGCACTCAATGTATGCCATAGAGGATAACAATATCATAGAGGCTATGATGTTCATAGAAATTACTCAGTTCATAGAAGCTATTCAGGTTTATAGAATACAGAGACAATAGTGGCTTCTTAGGGCTCAGATGCCACATCAGTCATAGTGGGTATCCAGCTAATAGAGACTACTCAGGTCACAAAATCCACTTATGACTCATGACTATGAAGATAATGTTTGTCATAAAGACCGTGCTCATCTTACAGGCATGGCAGGTCATGGATAATGCTTAAGTCATAGAGGCCATAGAGGATATTGTGGTCATAGAAGCTACTCCCATCAAAGAGGCTAGGCAGGTGGCAGGGTTTACACTGGTTAGGGAGGCTACTTTGTTCAAAGTGGCTAATCTGGTCATGGAGGGTACACAGAAAATAGAGGCTACTAATGTCATAGATGTTGCACAGGTCATGGAGGCTTAGGTTATATAGGCATGACAGGACATAGAGGATACTCAGGCTATATAGCCATGCAGGGTATAGTGGTTAATAAGATCTTCTAGGCTAATAGTCCATGGACGCTATAGAGGTCATAGAGGGTACTCAAGTCAGAAAGGCATTGCAGTTCTAAAGTCTACACTGTTCATACCTTGTACTCATTCCACAGATTCTATGAAGGTCATGGAAATCCCACAGGTTATACAGTCTATGCAGTTCATAGTGGCTATTGGTGTTATTTAAGATACCAAAGTGATACAGGCAATGCAGTTATAGGGACAGCTAAGCTCATTTTGGGTACTAAACAGGTCACAGATTCAAATCAGGTCAAAGGGGCTATACAGGTCATAGTAGCTACCTAAATCGCAGCGGTTATACTGATCATATAGGATACTCAGAGAGGATATGAAGGCAATAAATACTACTGAGGGCATAAATGTCAGTCAGGTCATGGAGGCTTAATGTCATAGAGCCAACACAGCTCATAGAGGCTACTCAGGCCATATGGGTTACACAATTCACAAGGGTTATGAAGGTAATTTAAGGCTAATGGGTTCATAGAGGGTACAAAGCTCATACAGACTATGAAGGTCATACTGTCTATACAGGTTATAGAAGCTAATAATATCATTTAGACCACAAAGGCCAAAGAGGCTAATCATTTCACAGCGATTAAGCAGGTTACAGAAATTGTAAAGGTCCTAGACAATACTCATAGAGGATACTAAGGCATTTGAAGCTACACAGGCCAAACAGGACCCTCAGGCCATTCAGGCTACAAAGGTCATAATGGATACTCAGGCCAAGGGTCCATGCAGGTCATACAGGCTACACAAGTAACAGGTTGTACATGCCATGGTGTCTACTAGTTTTTTTGGAGGAGGGAGGTGGTGGGCATTTAGGCCATAGAGGCTATTCAGGTTGTAGAAGGTGATGAGGTCATAGAATCTACTCTTGTGATTTAGGCTGTGGAGTTCATACAGGATATATAGATAATACAGGGTATACAGTCATAGAGGCTATGCAGATCATAGAGTCTTCTTTGTATTATTCAGGTCATAAACTATCCTTAGCTGTGAAAACTCCTCCTCCTCCTCTGTCTAGTGAAAAGGGAATACTATAATGCATCTAGGGTGGCAAAAAGATGCCTCAAATGTGTCAGTCTTTGTTCCCCTCTCAGGGCAGTCATTCACTCATGCAAACTTTCTCTCCAAGGCCCATTCTTGGCCCAGGCACATCCATAATCTGGGAGAAAAATTCTCTTACTTGTAGTACTGTTTTACTCTCTGTTCTAGCCTAGAATGGCCACAGGCTTTCTGAACCTGACACCTTTGCATTTCAGTTCCTTACTGAGGATAAAACCTAAACTTAAATTTAAACAACTTATTTTTCATTACCAGCTGTGCAAGTCTCTTGCTTAGGCCCCTGGATCCCTGGGGCGAGGTAAAAAACAAAAGACCTCCTGCGCTACTCCATCTGTCCAGGGAAAGTTAATTCCATGGACCCAAGTTTGGCCAAGAAGCACCTGCAGGAATGTGGCAATAAGTCCAAGGCCATGTGTATTAGCACTGGATATCCTTTTCCCAACCTGGGGAAAGTTCTTTCTTTAGGAATTTAATTCTCCCTCTGCCTCCCAGGAATGACATAGAAGTAACTTCAGCTTCATCTTTGAATGCTGAATTTAGTTAACACATTCTGTGGTCAGTCTTTGAATTCATCTATTCCTACTTCTCAAGGAGTCCACATGGGAAGGCCCCTCATGGGCAAGACTCAAGGCCCTTAATGGCAAGGCTCTACAGTTGTGACCATGTATGTCTGCCCAAGAGAGATATAGTCTCAAGAAGATAGTTTGGCCAGAGGAGCCCAGCAAATCTGGCACTCAGAGACCCTAGAATGAGTGTACAACTTCAAGTTTGTCAACTAAGCACCATGTATGCAACCTGTAATCAAGCAACTTGCACGCACTGAGAAATGGTTCTCCTTCCAGGAATTTCCTGCTCCCTATTTTTGATAGGAATGTCCTCAAGTTATTGCCACTGGCAATTTTACTATGTGAGTTTTCCCTATTATGTTTCAAAATCTTTACTTCAGCTAACTCCGATTAGTCTAGCAGTTCCAACAAGTCAAGATTTTTCATTTACCCCTGCCTGCATGGCTGTGACTAATCTATGTTCTCACCAATTTAGCAAGGAATATGTGATCCCCAGGTCTGAAATTTTTGCAAATGATTCCTCAGGAATGTAGAGGTGTAGGATCTCAGTCAATGCACAGCCAACCACAATGTGCATTTCAACATACTTGAAATATACCTGTCAGGAAAAAAAAAAACCCCACTCCTGTGATATACAATTCTTGTCTTCAAGAATTTCATCCTCACTATTTCTATAAGGAATGACCACAGACTGTCTGCAATTGGCAAATTTTCCTCCTGCTTATCCACTTCATCACTGGTTAAATCTTTATGTCACTCTATTGGTCAGAGTTCTCTAGAGGAACAGAATCAACAGGAAATATGATTACAAAAAGGCAAATGATTAGATTGGCTTGCACAACAAGAAACTGGACAGTCCATACTGGCCATCTGTAGGCTGGTGAGCTAGAGGAACCAGTAGCTGCACTGTCCAAGATTCTGATGCCTCAGAAAAAGTGGGATCAATGATGCTACCCCAGTCTGAGACCAAAGGCTTCTGGAAACTCCCTGAAGAATCACTGGCAGAGTCTGCTTTGGAAGAATGAAGGAGCATGATTCTGATATCCTCTGTGATCACAGCAGCAATCAAGAACCTGTTCAAGAAGAATCAATCCTGCATCTGCTGCAACTTCCTTGTTCTTCCATATTTTATTCCATCCAAGCCTCCAACCCATTGAATGGTTCTGCCCACACTTAGGGATAGTCTCCACTTCAATTTGCTATCCCACATGCCAATCATTCCTAGACACGCCCTCATTGACACACCCAGAAGCCTCTTAATCTTCCACATCTCTTATTTCAATCAAGTTGACAATTCAAATTAACCATTACAGTCACCCTTTCTTATTCTTTCAGAAGTTCCAGGTGTGGAAGTCTCTCAGTGTGATCTTGTGCTCCCTAATTATAAACCATCTTTCTGGCCCTTAGTCTGCTCTTGAGAGGGTATTTCTGATGCCCCAAATGTGGGTAAGAAGAAGCCTCAGAAATGTGGGGCTGTGACATACAAGCTTGCACAACATGTCTCTGTGCGTGCACACTTCCAACCTTAAATTCACTCTGGTATCAGATAATTCCCATCTCCTGAGCAAAGTTGTTCTCCTCCTTCAGAGATTTTTTTCTCTCACTTCCTGCCTGGAATTATTTTAGATAGCATTTATCAGGCAATTTTGTGGTGTTCCCCCACTACATTAGAGATACTTTTACCTCAGCATTATTCAATTTTTCCAGTTATATCAATTCAAGGCATTTCAAGAGCCCATGGATCCCTGTGTTTGAGTAACTAAACTCCTCAAAGTATATAAAGGTAAGGTAAATATGTCACCAGGTTGGGCCACTGGAACCTTGAGTAATATGCAGGCCTGAGACCTTATTCTTATTTTAAAGCCATGAGCATGGATAATTCATATCTAGCTCCTATCCTGGAGTCAAACTGTACACACACCAGGGAGAATGTTTTCTCCTACCTTCTGCATTATCTTCCTCACTTTTATGCCAGGAATGTGCTCAGACTACAAGAAAATCCCACAATTGCATCCTGATAATCATGCACTTTATTGTTGAACCCTTTAATTAAGCAGTATGCAAGTTAACCTTGCATTAGGACCAGAGCAAATCTTTTCTGTTTCCCTATCTCCCTAACTGTGACAAATCTTCCTCTCTCAATCCAGTAAGAAAAGGACTACCACAATGATCCTATGGAGGCAGTAAGATGCCTCAGATGTGCTCATCTGTGTTCCTAGCCTGGGGCAGGCATCTGTTTATGTGCAATTCACCTCCAAGGCCCAACCTGAGGCCAGGCAAGCCCACAACCTGGGAAAATAATTGTCCTCCTTGCAGTTATTTACTCCCTGTTCTTGCCTAGCATGACCTCAGCTTTCTACAACTGGAACATTTGATTCTGTGTCATACGCATGGGAAAAAAATTAAATTTCACATTATTCCACTTTTCCTACCACATCCCCCCTAGATAATGTTCTTGCTTAGGACCTGACTCCTCAGGGAAGAACAATCTGTATCCTTTTAATCCTCCTAACTCTGGTGGGTGCATATTAACTCCAATGACTCATAGTGGGTCCAAAGCACCCTCAGGAATGTGGCAGTTTTGGACACCAGACTCATAGTAGAGTTCCATGCATGTCACTGGATATCCTGCCAATAACCTTGGACCAAGCTATACTCATCTATTCAGACAATCAGTTGGTTTTTTTTGGAATTGAATTCTTCCTTTTCCTGCCAGTAATGGAGTAAAAGGGACTGCAGCAGCATGTTGGCATGTGGAATATCAACCCATACTGTGGTCAAACCTTAATGTCAGCTTATTCTGATAATCAGGGGTTCCCACATGGAAAATCCCTTTTTGTAGTTCCTGGACCACAGGTGTGAAAATCCATCTCCTACTATATTTGACCAAGGTAGTCTTATTATAATACTGTAATATTGGGCAAAAAATGCTGCAAATTAGGTGTTCTGGTAGCCCATACTGGGTAAAGGAACTCACACACGTACACTGGAGTTTCCACCTACAGCCTGGGTCCATGGAACTTTCACCACCATTTCAGAATTTTCTGCTTCTGGCTGGGTATGGTGAAACACACCTGTAGTCCCAACAGTTCAGGGGACTGAGGCAGAACTAGGATACATGGTCCATAGAGTCTATTCAGGTCAGAGAGGTTAAGCAGGTCATAGAAGCTACTCAGGAGATTTAGGCTATTTTAGCCATAAAGGCTAGGCAGAACCAAGTCCACAGAGGATAATCAGGCCATAGAGTCTACTCAGGTAATGGAGGATACATGGAGGCCAGAAGCTATTCAGTTGATTGAGTTTTTTCAGATCATAGAATCTGGTCAGGCCATAGATTTTATGCAGATCAAAAAGCTACACAGGTCATAGAATATTCTCAGGCAATAATGACTTCTCAGGTCATAAGGTCTACTCAGGTCAAAAGGGCTCCACAAATTATAGTGGTAATGCAGGTCACAAGAGTCTATAAATGTCATAGAGTCTATATAGGTGATAAAGAATATACAGTTTATAGAAGTTACTCCAACCTTAGAGGCCACTCAGGACATGGAGTCTAACAGGTCATAGACACTATGCTGGTCAAAGAGTCTACTCAGGTCATGGAGGATACATGGGTCACAAATACTCCACACTTCATGATCCTACTCAGGTCATGGAAATTACACAAGTCATAGAAGTTAATCAGAAAATAGTGTCTAATCAGGCCATATGGGTTATGCAATCATAGGGTCTTCTAAGGTCATAAAATAGCCTATCAAGTCATAAAGGCTACCAAGTCATAGAACCCAAGAAGGTCTAGGTGACTACTGATGCCACCAAGGCTACTCAGCTCATTTAGACTCCTCAGGTCAGAAAGGCTATGTAGATCATCAAGGTTACACAGGTCTAGGGGTTTTGCTGGTCATAGAGGCAAATCACTTAATAGAGGCTACTCAGGTTATAGATAGTTCTAAGACAATAGAGGATAGTTAGTCCATATGTCACAGACGTAGGTCACAGAAGCTTTGCTTATCATAGATGCTATGCAGATCATAGAGGCTACTCATTTATAGAGGATCCTGTGTTCACATAGGATATGCAGATCATAGATGCTACATAACTCATGCAATCTTCAGGTAACAAGGGTGCACAAGTTAATCAGTCTACTCAGTCCCCAGAGGCTGTACAGGTAATAGAGGATATGCATATAATATAGCCTACATAGGCAATGGAGGCTACCCATGCCAATGTTTGCAACACAGAACATGAGGCAGTTCTGTACATTCTGGGGCAGAACCAGTACAAAGATGCTAGGCAAGACATAGATGTTACTCAGGACATAAAGACTATATTGATTAAAGTGAATACAAAGGAAATTTTAGCTACTCAGGTCCTTGAGATGCCTCACATTACAGAAGCTATATAGGTCATAGAGTTTACATAGGTTAAAGATGCAACTTACACCAGAGAATCTAGTCAAATCATAATGCACTAGCCAAAGAGGATATTCAAAGCATAAAGGTTATGCAGGCCTTATAGGTTACCCACTTCATACAGTGTATAGAGGCAATATATACTATACAACTCACGGAGGCTACATAGTTCTTAGTGGGTACTAAGTTATAGAGGATACGGAGATTATAGAAGTTAACGTGGTCTAAGAACTACTCATGTTATTTAGGCTTCTCAGGACACAGAGGCTGTGTCGATTATAATGGCTAAGCAGTTCACAGAGGCCACTAAGAACACAGAGGCTACTCAGACCTTGAGGTTATGCAACTCATAGATGCTGTTCAGGTCTTAGTGGCCACTCAGGTAATATTTTTTTTTAATTTAATTTTGATTCATTGAACACAAATGGAGTACAGCTATTGTTTCTCTGGTTGTACACAAAGTAGAGTCACACCATCTGTGCATTCATACATGTACACAGGGCAATGATGTCTGTCACACATTCTGTTATTATTACCCCCCCACCCCGACTCCTCCCTCCCATCAGTCTATGCTATCTATCCTTCCTCCATTCTTGCCATCCTTCCACCACACATTGTGCTTCATCATTCACTTATCAGAGAGACCATTTGGCCTTTGGATTTGGGGGATTGGCTAATCTCACTTAGCATAACAGTCTCCAACATCATCCATTTACCTACAAATGCCATAATTTTATTCTTCTTTATGGCTGAGTAATATTCCATTGTGTATATATACCACAGTTTCTTCATTCATTCATCTATTGAAGGGCATCTATGTTGGTTCCACAATCTAGCTATTGTGAATTGGGCAGCCATCAACATTGATGTGGCTGCATCACTGTAGTAATCTGATTTTAAGTCCTTTGGGTATAGGCCAAGGAGTGGGATAGCAGAATCAAATGGTGGATCCATTCCAAGTTATCTAAAGAATCTCCACACTGCTTTCCAGAGTGGCTGCACCAACTTGCACTCCCACCAGCAATGTATGAGTGTACCCTTTTCCCCACATCCTC
>JAJEJO010049312.1:24476-62864 GCA_020662805.1 Glaucomys volans
TTTTTTTTTTTTTTATTGAACACAAACGGAGTACAGCTATTGTTTCACTGGTTGTACACAAAGTAGAGTCACACCATCTGTGCGTTCATGCATTTACACAGGGCAATGGTATCTGTCACACACTCTGTTATTAATTTTACCCCCCACCCGCCCCCACCCCTCCCTTCCCTCTATGCTAGCTATCTTTCCTCCATTCTTGCCATCTTTCCCCCCCACATTATGCGTCATCATTCATTTATCAGAGAGACCATTCGGCTTTTGGATTTATGGGATTGGCTGATCTCACTTAGCATAACAGTTTCCAACATCATCCATTTACCTACAAATGTCATAATTTTATTCTTCTTTATGGCTGAGTAATATTCCATTGTGTATATATACCACAGTTTCTTTATCCATTCATCCACTGAAGGGCATCTAGGTTGATTCCATAATCTAGGTATTGTGAATTGAGCAGCTATGAACATTGATGTGGCTGCATCACTGAGGCAATCTGATTTTAAGTCCTTTGGGTATAAGCCAAGGAGTGGGATAGCAGGGTCAAATGGTGGATCCATTCCAAGTTTTCTAAGGAATCTGCCTGTATTCTTAATAACAGACATTCTAATTGGGGTAAGATGAAACCTTAAGGTAGTTTGATTTGCATTTCTCTTATAACTAGGGATGTTCAACATTTTTTCATGAATCTGTTGATTGCTGGTAGATCTTCCTCTGTAAAACCAGAGAAGGACTCATTGAGGAAAGATTTTATAGAGGTTACATGCTCACAGGGACTTCTGTGTCTTTTAAACTACTACAGGCCCAGAGGCTCCTCAGACCAATTAAATATCTCAGAACATAAGACTACATATACCATAATGGTTTCTCTGCTCTTAAAATCAATAAAACTGTAGAAGCTATGCAAAAGATAGATGGTATTCAGGTCACAGAGCCTATGATGTCATTGACCTTATTGTGTCATAAAGGATGTTCAGGTAATAGTGGCTACTGCAGTCATGGAGACTTCATGGTCATTTAGGCTACTCAAATCATAAAGTCTACACAGGTTATAGAGACTGCACAGGGCATAGAAGTTCCTCAGTCCATGACTACTTCATAGGTCATGGAGGAGATGCACACCACAGAGGCTACACAGTTTAATGAGGTTACTTAGGTTATACATAGAAGGTTCACAGGCAACAGAGGTTACTCAGGACATACATGCTACATGGTAAAATGGCCATTCATGTTATAGAGGATAGGAAAGTCATGAGAGCTATTCATATCATAGAGATTAAGCAGGTCATAGAGGCTATTAAGGTCATAGAAGTGCCACAGGTTATAGAAGTGACTTAGGCCATAGAGAATATGTAGGTTATATGTCATGCAAAAATCATGGAGTCTACTCAGGCCCAAGAAGCAAGGCAATCTTAGAGGCTATTCAGGTCATACAGGTTATACTGGTCAAAGAGGTGACTCAATTCATTGACTCTACTCAGGTTTTAGAGGGTATACAAGGGATAGAGACTACTCAGGCCGTAGATGTTATGCAAGTATAGGAACTATTTTGTTCATCAAGGTCACACAAGTTAAAGGGGCTCCTCAGATCACAGAGCCTATACAAGTCTTATAGGTTGCTCAGGTCAAAGATGCTTCACAGTTTGTAGAAGCTACATATTTCATAGAGGCTACAAAGGCCATAGAAGCTACTCATGTCTTGAGGGTTGCACAGTGCACAAAAACCAAGAAGGTTATAGAGGCTGCTAAGGTTAATGGGTGTATGCAAGCCTTAGATCTATAGAGATTATAGAGGCTACTCAGGCCATAAAGGCTATGCAGAAAATCAGGGATCCTCAGTGTTTCTGTATAGATTCTGTGGTACCATAGAGGATACTACAGATGTTGCAGAGGTGATAAAGGCTACAAAGATTATAGAAGATACTATGTCATAGAGGCTATACAGGTCACCAAAACAACTAAGGTCTTAGAGGCTACTCAAGTCATTTATACTACTCAATCCACAAATGCTACCTAAGTCAGAGTGCAAGCAGATATCTGTATCTACTAAGGCCATTTGGGTCATTTCATTTAGTCAGATCATAATAGCTGTATGAATTGTAGAGTCTATGAGTACATAGAGACTATTCAGCCATAGACAATTACCAGGACATATAGGCTATGCAGGCCATAGAAATTAACCATTTCATTGAGACTACACAGGATATAGATGGTTGTCAGGCAATGGAGACTATGTAATTCATGTAGGCAACACTTTCATTGAAGATACTCAGGTAATTAAGGCTAGACAGGTCACAGAGACTATGCAGATCATAAAGGCTACTCATGTAATATGGGCTATATAGGCCATAGAGGATACTCAGGCAATAGAGGTTATATAGATCAATGAAGCTCCACATGTAACAGATGCTATGCAGTTCATAGAGGGAACAATGTCTGTAGAGGATAAGGAGGTCAAGAAACTACTCAGATGCATTATATTACTCAAACAATAAAGGCTACACAGCTCATATTTGCTACACAGGTTCATGGAGGCCACTCATGTTTTACATGGTATGCAGGTCATAGAGATCGTGCATATCATGCACCTATCTCAGAACATGGAGGCTATGCAAGTTATAGTGCCTGCTGAGTTCCTTTAGGCTAACAAGGTCATTTGGGCTATTTAGAAAATAAAGTTTATACTGCATAGAAGCTATGCAGATCATGGAATATATGCAGGTCTAGATGTAATACAGACCACAGAAGATGTCCATCCCATAGAGGCTGTCTAGGTCAAGTAGGTTACACAGGTCATAGAGATTTTGCAAGTAATATTGGCTACACACCTATAGATGCTGCATTTATAGAAGTCGATCTGGTTACTTCATGGAGGCTACTCATGTTGTAGACAGTATGCATGAAATAAAGGCTACACATGTCATAACGTTATAGAGACTACTCAGGACATAGAGGCTAAGCAAACCTCAGAAGCTAGTCAAGCCACAGACACTACACAGGTCATAAAGCATACACTGTTCAGAGAGGATTCATAGGTCATAGGAGTTACTGAATTCATTTAGGCCATTCAGGCCATAGAGGCTACTTGGGTCATAATGTCTAAGAATGGCATAGTAACAACACAGGTCTTAGATGATACTGGGACATAGAGAGTAGGGAGGTTTCAGGTGCACACAAGTCATAGAGACTATGTGTGATATAGATGTTACTTAGGTTATAGAGACTAATTGGATAATTGATGTTAGACAAGAAATAGGGGCTAATGAGGTCATTTTGCCTACTCAGTCCACTGAGGATATGGAGTTCATGGAAGATATGTAGGTCACATAGGCTATGTAGTTGATAGAGACTATGCAGATTCTAGATGCTACTGAGTCACAGGGTTCACTGGTCATAGAAGTTACTTGGAAGATAGAGGCTATCCAGGCTATAAGTCTATGCAGGTCATAGAGGCTATCAGACCATAGAGGCTACACAAGCATAAAGCCTACTCAAGCAGAGGCTCAAGGAGTCAAAAAGGCTATGCAAAGGCTAAGCACATGAAAGATGCCACTGAGGTCACAGATGTTGTGCAAGCCAGAAAGGCTACTCAGAATATAGAGAATAAGTAGGTCTTTGGCTATTTACTTGATAAAGGCTATGCAATTCAAAGACGTTGGTATGGTTTGGATGTGAGGTGTCCCCTAAAAGCTCACCATGTGAGACAATGTAAGAAGAAGGAGAAATGATTGGGTTGTGAGAGTCTTGACCCAATCAATGAACTAATCACCTGATAGGGATCAAATGAGTAGAAACTGAAGGCAGGTAAGTTGTGGCTGGAAGAGGTGGGCATTGGAGGCATGGCTTTAGGGTATATATATTTTGTATCTAGTGAGTGGAGTCTCTCTTTGTTTCCTGATCATCATATGAGGTGCTTCTCTCCACCATACTCTTCCTCTATATTGTTCAGCCTCACCTTGAGCCCCAAGGAATGGTGCTGGCTGTCAGTGGACTACAACTTTTGAAACTGAGAACCCTCAAACAAACTCCTTCTCTACAATTGTTCTGGTCAGGTCTTCTAGGCCCAGCAGTGAAAAAGCTGACTAAAACAGTTGTACTGGCCATAGAGAATGTGCAGACCATGGAGGGTCTGTAGTCAATAATGCCTACACAGGTCTAAGAGGCTAAGCAAGTCCTAAAATTTACACTGTTCAAAGAGGCTACATAGTCCATGGTGAATATTTGGTTGTCAGGTATTATACCTGGAAAGAGATTACACAGATCATAGATGCAACTATACAGATCATTTATCTACTCATAGATGCTTCACAGGATATAGAGGCTGCTCAGGCCTCAGAGGATAGTCAGATCCTAGAAGCTATTCAGGCCCTAGAGGTTGCATAGGTAATAGAGGATATGCAGGTAATAGAGACTACGTAGGTCATAGAAACTTCACAGATCTTAAAGGATCAGAACATAGAGGGTGTATAGGCCATACAGGATACTCAAATAATAGAGGTTACACATGTTTTAGAAGATTCTCAGGGAAGAGGCTATGCATGCCAAGGAGCATCTACTGTCATTGAGGTTACTCAGACCATATAAACTATTCACACCATATAGGGTATGCAGGTCATTGAGGCTACTCTGATCATAAAGGAAAATCAGGTCGTGAGAAATAGAAAGTCAGGAGGTCCATTTACAGACTATAGTATTTGGTCTTAAATTTAAAATTGGGATATAAGAAATGCAGTCAGAGGGGAACAGAAGAGAAAGGAAAATATCACAATAGCACCATAGCCTATTGGTGTGGCAGATGCAAAGTCCATGGAACTGAACAGCCTCTTCACAAACTGGAAGGAGAAGGGATTGGTCTCTCCAACAGAGAAAGAAATCTCTCATTTAAGAAATATTAACAATTAAAGAAGCAAGAACTGCCTAAGCAGAATGCATGAACACCAAGAAGTCTTTCCAGCCACTGAAATTCAAAAGAAACAACTCAATGAATGGTTCTTTAAATAATTCAGTAAGAGACACTAAAACCCTGGTGATGATCTGGAAGATGGTATACCCCATAGGACTCAGCCCCTGAGGAACCGAGTTGGGAACCTTGCACTCTCTAAGAAAAAAATGTTGGTTGTAACCAATCTATATGTGCATGCTTGACAAACTTTGATTGGTAGCACACCATTCCTCAGAAGTAACCTTTGCCTTGCTTAGTAACATTTTAGCATCTGCATAATTTCTCATGACACCCTGATATTTCTAACGAGGTCATAGAGGATACTCAGGTCATAGAGGGCACTGAAGACATAGTTGATACTACATTATAGAATGTAGTATAGCCACAGGAACTATGGTAAAAGGTACTATGTAGGTCATAGAAGCAAAACTGATATGCAAGCCATAGAGGCTACTCAGACCATAAAATATTCTCAGGAACTACAATTCTCAATCCATAAAGGCTATACAGATTATATAGGCTAGGCTGGTTATAGAGGCTACTCAGGTCATACAGAATACTCAGGCTGTACATGCTACTCAGGCCATAGTGGATGTTCAGGCCATGAAGACTCCAAAGGTCATAGAGGGTAGAAAAGGTCACAGGGGCTATAAGATCATAGAGGCTACACAGATGGTACAGAATGCTCAGGTCAAGAAAGCTACTCAGTTAATACAGGCAAAGAAAGTCAGATAAGCAAAGCAGGACACAGAGGCTACTCAAGCCATAAAGTGTTTAAGGACCACGGTGGATAGTCATTTCATGGAGGCTATGGAGGTCATTGAGAATACATAGGTCAAAAAGTCTATACATGTCATAGGGCCTTCTAAAATCATTTGATCTACTTAGGCCTTAGATACTACACAGATTATAGAAACTCCTCAAGCCATATAGCTAAGTCTAACTTAGAGGATACTCAAGCCATAGAGGGTACTGAGAACATAGAGGATATACAGGTCATATAGACTTCTAAAGTCACACTGGATATTCAGTCCATAGAAACTACAAACATCATGAAGTCTGTTCAGGTCATAGAAGCTACTAAGTTTATGCTATATAGGCCATAGATATTCTCAGTTCAGATAGACTACTCAGGTCATAGAGGATAATCATGTTGTTTAGGCTGCTCAGGTAATAAAGGCTATACAGGTCATAGAGGCCTCTCAGGAAATAGGCGCTACTGTGGTTGTAGAGTGTACTCACATCATTTGAGTTACCCAGGTCTAGAGATTGTGCAGGTCATAGAGGTTATCCAGGTCATGTATATAACAGAGTTCACAGAAGGTACTCAGTTCATAGAAGATGGTTATTTAATAGAGGGAACAGAGGCAAATGGGAATATTCTAGCCATAAATGATAGAGAGGTAACAAGGATTACTCAGCTTATAGAGTAGCATCAGGCCATAAAGGATATAAAGTACATAAGAGTTACTAAGGCCATTTAGGCTCCTCAAGCCATGGAGATTACTGAGACCATGGGGCCTGTTTAGGGCATAGGGCTAGTCAAGTCTCTTAAGCCATTCTGGCCACAAAAGCTAGGCAGTTCTTAGAGACTACCTATGTAATAGAGGCTAAAGAGACCATAGGAATTTTTTTTTTTTTTTTTGCAGTGCTGGGGATTGAACCCAAGGCCTTGGGCTTACAAGGCAAGCACTCTACCAACTGAGCTACATCCCCAGCCTGAGGCCATAGGATTTTAATGTTACTTAGAGTACTAAGGAAATAGAGGCATCACAAGTAGTAGAGGCTACTTAGGTTACAGATGCTATACACTTCACAGGGGCTATTCAAGTCAGAGGTAACACAGGTCTTACAGGCTTTGCAGATCTTAACAGATACTGATGACATAGATGTTAGTGTGGAAATCTAAGCTATTCAGGCCTTAAAGTTTATACACTACATAGAAGCTGCATAAGTCATAGAGGCAACACAGATCTTAAGAGTCTAATCATGCCATAGATGACCTAGTGGTCTTTGAGGATCCTCAGGCCATAGAGGCTATGCATGTCATAGAGGCTACAAAGTTTAGAGTATATACTCAGGTAATAGAGGATGCTCAATTTGTAGGGGATACTTAGGCCATAGATGTTACTCAGGGCTTGGGGCCTAATAAGATCATAGAGGCTATCAGGCAAAAGTGGCTACAAAGGTCATAGTTGTACTATTACATTCTTGATTACCATGCCTTGGTGCTGCACAGGCCATGGTGGATTCTCAGACCATAGAGGCTACGCCTGTCACTTCTCAAATGTGACCAATTCATTTCCTCCTACTTATATGCACAGAAGGGTAATTAAATGTTCTGAAATTTGGGACAGAGGATCCCAGAGGAATGTGGAGTCATAATACCACAGCATATGTGAAGGGCTCTGAACATGAACAGTTGACATTCAACTCTCATCTGGTGACAACCCATGCCTAATACCAGAAAGAAAGTGTTTTTCTTTTTCCTGGTGTATCCTCCTTACTGTTATCCCAGAAATTTCCTTAGACTTCATGAAACTCCCAACTTTGCATCTTGTGCGTCCTCTACTTCAAGATAAAAATACTTAAGTTAGCTTCATCCCAGTGTTCCTTTGAGTCAGACCAAGGCAAAATTTGGTCTGTGTAGAAAAATGGGATTGCTACAGTGCATCTAGTGTCCCAAATGTGTCAGTCTTATTTCACACCTTGGCACAGGCATTCACTCATGCACAATTCCCCTCCAATGACCATCCTTGGCCCAGGCACACCCATATCCTGCATGAAAACATTCACCTACTTGCAGTAATATTTTACTCTTCATTCTTGCCTAGAATGACCTGAACCCAGCACCTTTGCTTCTCATTCCCCAACTAATTGGATAAACCCCAAACTTAAGATTAAGTGACTTCTTCCAGCAGTAGGATCTGGGCAGGTCTCTTACGTAGGCCCCTGGAACACTGGAGGTGAAAAACCAAGGACCCCCTATTCTCCACAGTCTGTCCAGGGGAGGTTAATTCTTATGACTGAGAAGCACTGCAGGAACGTGATAGTAAGTCTGAGGCTCCAGATATTAGCACTGGATATATTTTCTCAAACCCAGGGAGAGTACATGCTCATCTCCTACTAGATCTACTTCTTTATTTTGGGAATTTAATTCTTCTTCCTTCCAGGAATGCCTTCAAGATATCTGCAGCTCCATCTTTGAATGTTAACTGTTAAAACATTCCATAGTCAATCCTTGAATTCATCTAGTCAAACTTCTCAAGGGGTTCACACGGAAAGGTCCTTCATGGGCAGGGCTTAAGGTGCTTAATGGCAAGGCTCCCCAATTATGACCAATCCTTCTCCACATATGTCTGACCAATGGAGATTTATTCTAAAGGAGAAAATTTGACCCAGAAGAACTCTGCAAATCTGGCACTCAGGTACCCCAGAATGGGTGTGGCACTCCAAGCTTGCCCACTATACATCATGCTTCCTACCTAGATCTAGCAAATTTCACCCTCTGAGAAACAGGAAGTACTCCTCCTTCCAGGAATTTTCTGCTCCATCTTTTTCACAAGAATGGACGTCTGGTGTTGTCACTAGCACTTTATTATATGACTTTCTCCTGCTATGTCTCAAAACCTTTACTTCCACTAACACCACTTAGTCCAGCAGTTTCCCCAGGCAAAAATGCTTCATTCACCCCTGCTAGACCAACTGTGAGCAATCCATATCCTCATCATCCTGGCCAGGAATGTGTAATCCCCATGTCCCCATTTTTTGCCCAAGATCTCCAAGGAATTTAGAGGTATAGGACATCAGAAAATGTTCAACTAACACACATGTGCATTTGAATATACTTAAAGCATATTTGTTGAGAAAGAAAACACTCTCCTGTGATATACAGTTCTTGTCTTTCCAAGAATTTCATCCTCACTCTTTCTATCAAGGATGACCTCAAACTGTCTGTAACTGGCAAATTTTATTCCTGTTTGTCCCCTACCTCTCTGATTAAAATTTCATGTCACCTTCCCTTCTTCTCCCAGCAGTTCCAGATGTAGAAGTCTTTCAGTGAAATCCCATGCTCCCAAGTGGTAAATCATAATTCTAGCCCTTAGTTGTGCCTTGAGAGGGTATTTCTGATGCCCCAAATGTGGGCAAGAAGAGGCCTCAAAAATATTGAACTCTGGACTGGGGATATGGCTCATTGGTAGAGTGCTTGCCTTGCATGCTCAAGGCCCTGGGTTCAATCCCCAGCACCACAAATATATATATAAATATATATATACTCTGACACACAAGCAACATTTCTCTGTACATGCACTCTTCAAACTTTAGATTCATCCTGCGGTCAGATCCCTCTCCAGCAAAGCTATTCTCCTCCTTTAAAGATATTTTTCTTCCAGTTTCTCCCTGGAATTACTTCAGATAGCCTTTATCAGGCAAATTTATTTGTGGTCCCCCCCACACACACATGCTTTTTTTTAATCTTAATTTATTAAAGATACAAGACAAATTTAAAGAGAAACATAGTAATATTTCATTAAATTACTGATCTTTACTTTCAGAAATTATACAGATAACACACACAGTTTAGTCATTTAAAAGAACTTGTCTGCCGGGCATGGTGGTGCATGACTGTAATACCAGTGGTTTGAGAGACTGAGGCAGGAGGATCACAGGTTTGAAACCAACCTCAAAAACTTAGCAAGGCTGTAAGCATCCTGGTGAGACCCTGTTTTAAAACAAAATATTTACAAAGTGCTGGCATGTGGCTCAATGGTTAAGCACCCTTGGGTTCAATCCCTGGTACCAAAGAAAAACCAAAAACCAAACCAAGGGCTTGTCCAAGTTTTTTCAAACTGGGCCTATGCCACATTTCTAAAATGGCAAACAGTGATGGAGAGGAGTTTTAAAATCTACTGACAAAACTGTCATTCCCAACAATGTTTCTATTGAATCAATATTTTAGCCTGAGAGCATTATGTAACTCAAAGAATTGAGCATTTGTGTCTATTTGGATCATTCATGTCTGACAAGAAGAGAAAGTAAAGATACATGTGTCTTGTATCTTTAAGTAACCCAAATTACTACTTCCTTTGTTTTTTGGCTCCTCTGTTATTTAAGAAAAATGAATGTGACAACAGTGTTTTAACATCCTAGTTTGTACAATGTCTTGGGGGCAGGTTTTATATTGGGTTAGTAGCAATTCTTGACTATTTGATTTTATGTTTTATCAGGAGCTACAACTATAGAGAAATATGACCTCAGAACAAATTTGTGGATCCAGGCAGGGATGATGAATGGCAGAAGGTTGCAGTTTGGTGTGGCTGTTATTGATGACAAACTCTTTGTAATTGGAGGTCAAGATGGCTTAAAGACACTGAACACTGTTGAATGTTACAATCCCAAAACCAAGACTTGGACTGTCTTACCACCAATGTCAACGCATAGACATGGTCTAGGTAAGATCTCTCACTTTACTGATATTACTGTTGCAAGCATATAGTAATGCTATAAATTATTGGTACATTTATGCAAATTATGGGCTAATTTGAAGCATATTTTTTCTTTTAAATTCTTGACATTTTCCTGTTTTGACAAATGTGCATTAAATTGTTGAGAGAGACGCTAAAGACACCCAAGAGAGTAGACCTCAGGCTATCACTAAGGTTTTTGCAATCTGACATTCATATATTTGATATTTTTTTAAAAAAATGAAGAATCATGTAGAGGCAAAGATAGTGCAGCCCAGAAGAAGAAATAGTTACTGTGACTTGAGTAAAATTTAAGGTGACCTCTCCCACAGTGCTAGATAAGCAATTTTATCTGTTTGTGCTATTAATGAATTCTACCTTGAAAAATCTATGAAGAAAAGGGCAATATGGGTGTAAAGAAACAGTGGCATAAACAGCTGGCACCTTGAGTCAGTATGATAGGATTCATCTGGTCTTTATGATGGAGTAACTTGTAGAATTGGGAGAATTGTATTTGGATTCAGAAAATCCATGTGTGCATCTTTAATTTGCTGCTTTATATCTGCATGTATGAAGTCTAGCACTTAAAATGAGTCTCAGTTTGCTGATTTGCCACCAATTCAAGGTTATTAAGTAGGTAACACTCTAATAAAGAGTATGAAATCACTTTGTAAATTGTAAAGTTCTCTGCAATTAAAAATAGTGAAATTTAATAAAGACTAATACTTGCTGAATTTGCACTTTGTATCATGGGGCTTGTAAAGAGAAGTACAAATTACTATTTTCAAAGAATTGAAATATTACAGGTAAATAACTGGGGTTTTGCTTGTTTAGAATATACATATTAATAAGATGTCAGGCTTTAATTGTAAATAAACAGACGTAAACATTCAGAGGAAAACAAAATTGCAGAGCATTTCAAAAGCAAACATCATTAATCACTCTGGTTTGAATTTTCCAATAATCTATTTCCAACACACACATGCTTTTTTAGTGGTATTTTACTTCAGCTTGACAAAATTTCCCCTAGTGTTACTGCAGGTTAAGGTTTTTTGTGTTGCCCCTAGCTGCCCACGTGTAATCATTCTCCTTCTAAGTAGGTCCAGTGAAGGGTAATTATGTTATCGGCTTAGACCACTATATCCTGAATAATAAGGAGGCATGAGGCCTCATCCAAACTGAATGTCACTGAGCATGGGCAATTGACATCCAGCTCCCATTCTAGGGTCAAGACATGCCTAACACCACGGAAGATATGTTCTCCTACCTTTTTCAGTATCTTCCTATCCCGTAAGCCAGGAATGTAGACTACTAAAAACTCCCACATTTGCATCCTGGGCATCCTGTACTTCATTTTTTACTCATTTTTTTATTTTTTTATTTTTTCACATTATATCTTTTATTGACAAAAGCAGTGAGCAAAGCAATGTGTGTATTAGACTGTAATTCATGAACAGAGGGTAAAAATATGTATATTCATAGAATCTCTGAAAGCATGTCCAAGAAACTGGCACCTGCCTGCAGCTGAGCAGAGAGACCAAGGACAGTAAGTTTGAGGTAAGAGAAACTTACTTTATCGTACACTTTCTTTTCTTTTCTTTTTTTTTTTTTACTCATTTAATTAAGCATTATCCAAGTTATCCTTGTATTCCCAACAGAGCAAGACATTTCCTGTTGTTGCTACCTCCCCAACTGTGACAAATTCTCTCAATCCAGTAATTGGGAGATGACCACATGATTCTATGGAGGAAATAAGGTGCCTCTGATGTGCCCATCTGTGTTCCTAGCCTGGAGCAGGCAGATCTGCACATGCGATTCCATTCCCAGGCTGAATTTCGGGACAGGCATGCCCACAACAAGGGAGAGTAATACTCCAACATGCAGCTATGTGTTACTCCCCATTCTCACCTAGAATGACCTCAGGCTCTCTACAATCAGCACCTTTGCATCTAAACCCTAAATTTCACATTTCCCCACTCTTCCTACCACATTCCCATAGAAAGGTTCTTGAATAGGGCCCGTCTCCTCAGGGAAGAACAATTTATATCCTCCTAACTCTCATCAGTGGATGTTAATTTCAATGACCCATGGTGAACACAAGTATGCTCAGGAATGGGCAGTTTGGGACACCAGACTCATAGTAGCATACTGGGCCTGTCACTGGATATCCTGCCAATTACTTTGGACAAAGTTATACCTATCTATTCAGAGATTCAGGGTTTTTAAAAATTGAATTCTTCCTTTTCTTGCAAGTAATGGAGTCAAAGGGATTGTCACAGCATGTTGGCAGGCTGAGTGTCAACTCATACTGTGGTCAAACCTTAAAATCAGCTTTTTCTGCTCTTCAGGGTTTCCCACATGGAAAATCCCTTTATGCAGTCCCCTGACTACAGATGTGAACATTATTTTCCTACTTTGTCTCACAAGGGAAGTCTTATTCTAATGCTATAATGTTGGACCCAAAAATACCACATATCTGGTGTTCTGGTGCCCCAGAATGGGTGAAGCAACACTTGCATGTGCACTGGACATCCCACCTACAAAATGAAGCCACACAACCTGAACTACCTGAGAAACAGTTCTCCATTTAAAAATTTCCTGCTCCAATATTTTAAGAAATATGACATCAGAGTACTTGCCACTAACTCTTCGGTTTCATAAATCTCCTCTATTATGTGTTAAATCCTTGCCTTCATCTTACTATGTTTTTCCTAAGAGATCCAAGGAAACATGTATCTTTATTTGGCTCCTGCCAGCCCAACTGTGACCAATCCACCTCTTCCTCAGCTTGGGCAGTGAAGAGTAATCCCTATGCTACAAGACTGAGGCAGTTTAACCCCTAGTACTAGAGTTATAGGACATCAGATGGTGTAAAGTTACTTACACATAATATGCACTTGAAATTCTGAAACACACTGGGGACAATGCAAACCCATTTCCTGGGACATGCATTTCTGTCTCCTCCAGGAATTTCTTCCTAAATATTCCCATTGCAAATGGCCTCAGGCTCTCTGCAATTGACAAATTTACATCTTGCTTTTCCCCTACATCTCTGATGAAACCTTTACTTCAGCTTAGCTTCTTTCAGTAGTTTCAGATTGGAACATCTCTGAGTGTGACTCCTGACTCCCCAGCTGTGCCCATTCCCTCTAGTCTTTAGATTGGCCTTGGGAGAGTTCTTTCAATGACCCAAAGGTATGCCAGAAGAGTCCTCAGTAATGTAAGGACTTTGGGACTCAAACTGGGTGTAGGCGAGGGTCCACACATGCACATTTCACATCCTAGTTTCACTCAGGGTTTACATCACTTCCATTCCATGAGAAAAGCAGTTGTCCCCCTTTCGGGACAGTTTTTGTCCTTGTCTCCACCCCTAGAATTACTTCAGGCAGTCTACATCTGCCAACTTTAATCCTCTGTTGCCCTACTTCCTTAGTGATACATTTTCATCAGGTTTACCCAGCTCCTCCTTGTGTTACTGCAGGTCAAGTCTCTTTATGTAATACCTAGCTGCCCAGATCTCCTCCTACATCTGTCCTGGGAAGGGTATTTCCAATGCCATAAGGTTGGTCCAGAGGAACCTTGGGGACTGTTGAGGCATGGAACCCCAGTCTAGCTGAAGTGTTCCAAGAATGCACAATTGACATCCAGCTCCCATCCTTGGACCAAGCCATGCCCATCACCAGAGACAAATTTTTCTTCTGGTTCCTCAAATATCTTCCTCACTGTTACAGTTGTAACCTAGTCAAACTGCATGAAACTCCCTCATTTGCAACCTGGTGTCTTATATTTTATTGTTTAAACCTTTAATACAGTTTTACTCTAGTTCTTCTTGCATTCAGACCAGGGCATGATCTCTCCTTTTCTAACTGTGACAAATCTTTATTCTCCTTTGTCTTCTAAGAAAGGGAATATTACAATGTCTTTAGAATGGCAACAAGAATAACCAGAAATGCATGTCTATTTTCTCAGCCGATAGCAGGCATCCACATGTGCACGATATCCTTCAGACCAAACTTGGGACCAGGAAGACGTACACCCTGGAACACATTTTTCCTATTTTCAATATTGCTTTACTTTTCTTTATCCATTTGTTCATTATTTTATTTATTTATTTATTTATTTATTTATTTATTTATTTATTTATTTTTGGTACTGAGGATTGAACTCAGGGGCCCTCAACCTCTGAGCAATAAGCCCAGACTCAAAGTCAAAGGTTGAATGTCTTCTATGATGAAGTGAAAGAGAAAAGAAAAAGAATCTCACAAAAACAGAAGAGAGATCAAGAGAGTAGAGAAAGAAGATCAAGAAGAAGAGAGGAGAGGAGGACATTGGGAAGTACGGGGAAACAAAAATCTACCAAATTATGCTATATCCATGTGCAAAGATGCCACAATGATTCCCACTTTTACATATAATTACAATGCAATAATTATGAAAACAATATTAATAATAGAAGGGAGATCAGTAGAGAAGAGCAAGCAAATGAGAGAATGGAAGGAAAGAGGAGGTACTGGGGAATGAGATTGATTGAATTATGTGCATGTACGAATATGGCAGAGTGGATCCCACTGCTATGCATAATTATAATGTACCAATAAAAAGGAGACTGTATGCCAAAAAAAATATATATATATGTATATGTATACATACATATATATATAGCTTTACTGCCTGTTGTTGCTGTGGATGACCTGTACTGTATACAACTGGCAACTTTCTTTCTGTGTCCCCTTTTGTGGAATCAAAACTTGTCTTATCTGCTGGGAAAGCCTCTTGCTTCAGCCACTGCTGCCACAGGTGTGAACTATCTATCTCATTTTCCTCAGTTTGGCCAGAGGAGATAAATTCCAATGATCCAATTTTGGCACAGAAGTGCCTGCAGGAATGTGGCAGTTTGGGACTAAGATTAATGCAGGATTCTGTGCATTTGCCATATGTTGTTCCCCAACTTAGACCAAGGCCATGAGCATCTCATCAGAATATCAGTTCTTTCTTTGGGGAATTTAATTCACTCTCTTTCTTCCAGGGGTTCCAGATAGGAAAGTTCCTTCAGTGGTCCCTGGCTCCCAAACTGTGACCAACATATCTATTTCTTAGTCTGGTCTTGGGAGGGTACTTCTAATGTCCCAAACTGGGTCATAAAAGCCCTTAGAAATGTCCAACTCTGGGGTACAAGTCAGTAGGTTCATTGTTTATGCCTGTGTACTTCTCCTCCTAGTTTCAAAATGAGGCCTAACTATTCCCAACCCCTGAGAGAATCAGTTCCCCTCTTTCAGGAATATTTTTCTCCCTATTTCTGCTGGAATTACTTCAGGCATCCTACATCTGGCAAACTTATTCCTGATGGTCCTGTACTTCTTTAGTGATGCCTTTTCCACAGTTCTCCCTACTGTTATTACAAGTCAAAGCCCTTCATGTGGCACATAATGTGCCAGATGTGACCAATTTATCTCCTCCTAATCCTGTCCAGGGAATAATAATTGAAATTCCATAAGGTTGGGTCAGAGGAACTCTCAGGCAAAAGGAGGTATGGGACCCAAGCCTGGATAAAAATTCCAGAAATGTGCAAATAATATCTAGCTCCCATCATTGGGCCAACTCATGCCCAAAACCCAAAAGAGTGTTGCCATTCTTCCTGATATCTAGGCCACTTTGCCATAAAGCCTATGCAGTTCAGAGAAGCTGCACAAGTCCTAGATATTATACAGTTTGTAAAGGCTCTGCATGTCATAGAATTCACATGTCATAGGAGCTATTCAGGCCACAAAATCTAGGACCATCAGAGCAGTTATGCTGACCATGCTATCTTTATAGAGGATAATCAGGTCACAGATAATTCATGACACAAGGAATACACAAATCATAAGAGCTACTAAGTGCAATTAAACTGCTTAGTTTGAAGTGTCAACAAATGTGATAGAGGGTACACAGACAACAGTGTCTATTTAAAACATAAATAATAGACAGATCCTATGGTCTCCTAAGATCATAAAGACTATGCAGGTCATAGTGGCTACACAAGCTTATTTAGGCTACTAAGACCAAAATTCATATGCAGGTCTTAGTGGTGATGAAGATCATAGAGGCTACAAAGTCCTTGAAAGCTATGTACACCACTGAAGATATTCATGTCACAGAATATACTTAGGTTAAATTCTTTGCTAAGGTCATAGAAACTTTCAGCTTTAGAGACACAAGGCATAGAGCATACATGTGACATAGAAGTTACTCAAGTCACAGAAGCTATGTATGTCATAAAAGCTACACAGGTAATAGAGGCTACACAAGATACAGAGGCTATTCAGGTCATATGAGTTAAATAAGTCAGAGTGGCTCTTGAGACCTTTGAGTCTAATCAGATCAATTAGCCTACTTTGGGCACAAAGGCTACAAAGTACATTTAGGTTACCCAAGTCATGGGATATACTCAGGTCATAGATACAATTCAGTTCATAGAGCCTTCTCAGTACATAGTGGCTCCAGGGTAACAGAGGTTACATAATCTTATAGGATACTAAAATCATACAGGATACTCAGGACATAAAAATTAGACAGAATATAATGATACAAATTTTATGGAACATTCACAGTTCACAACATTACACATGTTATAGAAGCTATTGAGTCACAAAGGCTATTTAAGGTCACAGAGACTCCTCATGTGATAGAAGTTCTGGTCATAGAGGTTATGAAGTTCAATGAGGCTACACAGCTTACAGAAAATACTCAGTCAAAAAGCAACACACATCATAGAGGCTATTAAAACTTTAGAAGCTACTTACATCATTTTGGCTATTCAGCCCTTAAAGGATACACAGTACACAGAGACTTCTCAGACCATAGAATTTTCAGGACTCAGAAGCTGTGCATGTCACAGAACTATGTAGGTCATAGAGGCTATGTAGATCATAGAACCTATGTAGGTCATAGATGTTATACTGGACAAAGAGAATACTCAGTTCATAGAATCTATATGGCTACTAGAGGGCATGCAAGCAATGGAGCCCTCAGCCCATAGAAGCTACATAGTTTATAGGTGCTACTGATGTTGTAGAGGCTCAGAAAGTTATGAAGTACCTAGTTCGTGGTGGTTTCTGAGCCAATGGATGATACACAGGTCATAGATGATATGGAGTCATAGAGAATACTCTGAACATACAAGACACACAGATCATAGAGTCTAACTACATCATAGAGGTTATGTAGGTTGTATGCCTACACAGTTCATATAGCCTATTCAGGTTATAGAGGGTATGAAGACAATAGTGACTACAGTGATCATATAGGGCACTGAGGTCATTTAGGCTACTAAGTTCATGAAGCAAAACTGGTCACATAAAAGCTATACTTGTCATAATAGCTAATCAGGTCAGAGAAGCTATGCATGTAATAGAGATTATGCTGGTCATGGGGGCTATTAGGTTTATATAGGATTCTCAGGTAACAGAGGGTACTTGGGTAATATATGTTATACAGGCCATAGATGGTTTGCACATCATCACTAAACTCGTGTCTGATAGGAACTGGGGTCACTTATGCTCTTCAGGCCATAAAGGCTATGGAGGTCATATACACTATTTTTCTTAGGCCATAGAAGCTTATAGGCCACAGTGGTTTCTCAGATCATAGAGGATACACAGGTCAGTCATAGAGGCTAAGCATGTCATCATGGCTATGGAGGTCATAGGCATTATTCCTATCATTTGGGCTACTCAGGTCATAAATTTACACAGTCCAGAGAGCCTATGTGGTAACAGTGACTATACAGGTCACATAAGGTCCTCAGATCATAGAGGGTACACAGATCATAGTGGCAAAAAGGTCATGGAGTCTACTCAGATCATAAAGGGCATGCAGTTTATAGAGATACTCAGTGCTTAGAGGTTATAAAGGTCACAGAGACAATGCAGATCATAGAGGGTACTAACGCCTTAAAGCTGGAGCACAGCAGGTACTTGGAACAGAGGCTATGTAGCTCATATGTTGCACAGTTATAGATGCTTCTAGGCTATAAAGGTTTTGCAGGTCTTAAAATACACTCAGGCCAAAGAGGATTCAGAGGAATCTACTCTGGCCACAAAGGACACACACAGTATTGGAAACACTCAGTCATATAGTCTACTGATGTGAGAGGGGCTACTAAGATCATTTAAGCAACTTAGGGCATGGAGACTATTCAGGTCAAAAAGGTTGCATAGGTCACTGAGGCTATGAACATCATAGAAGTTATTCAGGACATAGAGTCTGAATTCATAGTCTAATTATTCATATAGGCTACCTAGGCCACAGAGGCTAGCTATCTAGATCATAGAGTCTGCCTGGGTCATAGAGGCTACCCAGGCTAACCAGACAATAGAAATTGTGATATTCATAGAGACTACACAGGTCAAAGAACATACAAAGTTCATTTAGGCTTCTAAGGACATAGAGGGGACTTAGATTATTTAGACTACTTAGATCATAAAGTTTACACTTGGTACAGAGGCTATGCTGTTTGTTGATATTACTCAAAACATAAACCTATGCAAATCATAAGGGATAATGAGGAGACGGAGTTTACTGAGGTCATTTAGATTATTCAGGATATTAAGTCTATGCATGTCATAGAAGCTGAGGCTGAGGGTGAACAGGTAATAAAGGCCTCAAAGAGTCTATATAGACCATATAGGTCTGTATGGTCATAGAGTCTGTATAGGTCATAGAGGCTATGCAGGTCATATGGGTTACTAACATTATGTAGGCTACAAAGTAAAAGAGGCTACACAACTCAGAGTGACTACTCTGGCCTTAGACACTATGCAGGCCATTAAAGAGACTTAGCAAGTATAAGTCTATGTATATCATAGATGCTATATTTGTCATATCATAGATGGTAAACTGTTCATAGGGGAAACTAATTTCAATTACTCTGGCAATAGATGCTTCATATATCATACAGTCTTTGTGGCTCATAGGGGCTCCACATACCATTTAGGCAACTAAGACCAAAGAAACTACACAGCTCTTATAGACTGTACATCATCAAGTCTACTCAGTCATAGATGTAATGAAGGCATATAGTGGCTAATACAATACAGAGGGAAACAATGTCATTTAGCCTACACAAGCAATAGAGGCTACTAAGGCTATAGAGTTTCACAGGTCTTTGAAATATGCAGGTCATAAATGCAACATTGGAATAAAGGCTACTCAGAGATAGTGATTATGAACACCATAGAGTTTACACTGGTCTTAGAGGCTCTTCAGTTCATATAGGATACTCAGAACATAGAGGCACTTAGGCTACAAATAATACATGAATCATAGGAGGTAGTAAGGTCATTTAAGTTTCTCTGGCTAAAGAGATTATGCAGGTCATAGAAGGTACACAGGAAAAAGAGGTTATTCAAGCCACAGATAATAGACAGTTAATAGGGACTACTAGAGTCATAGTGACTACACAAGTCACAGAGGTTGTTCAGGTCATAGAGATTATTAATTTTATTGAGGCCACTGAGGCTATAGGGGCAACTTAAGTCCTGGAACTCGCTAAAGATATTGAGGCTATGCTGGTCATAGAGGTTACATAGGTTATAGTGACACCTGAGGTTATAAAGTCTGCACAGGTTACTTAGGGTAGTTGGGCTATAAAAAGTGAGGCAATCCATAGTGGCTATGCAGATCCTAGAGTACACACAGGCCATGGAAGTTCCAAGTGTCATCGAGGATATCCAGGTTATAGAGGTCACACTAGCCACAAAGAATATCCAGGTCATAGATGTTCTTTAGGAACTATATATATGCAGGTCCTAGAGGCTATAAGGACACAGATGATAGGCTGGTTAACATAGGCTACTCAAGTCATAGAGGAATGAAAATCATAGAGGCCACTCAGGCCATTAGGCCATGGAGGTCATAGAAAGAACTCAGGTCATGAAAAATACACAGTTAATAGAAGTTATGTAGGTCATAGAGTATATCAGACCATATAAGCTGCAAGGAATATAGAGGCTATGTAGACCATGATGATACAGAGGTAATAAGGGCTATGCAGGTCATTTATGCAGGTTATAGACACTATGCAGGTAACAGAGGCTATGCAGGTGATAGACAATACTAAGGACACAGAGGCCATATAGGCCATAGATATTGCAATATCATAGAGGTTACTCAAGTGATAGAGGCTCTGTTGGACATAGAGGATATGTAGAACACAAAGGCAACTCGGGCCAAAAAGACAGGGTATAATTGAGGCTAAACAAGTCATAGAGGCTATCCAGGATATATAAGCTACCCTGGTCACAGATGTTATTTTGTTCATAAAGCCTACTTAGGAATTTAGATGTCTAGGACTGCAGCCAAAGTACAGGTATCCATGAATGTGGTATTGAAATCCTGAAACATATCATTTGGACAAGAAACCCTCTACCTTTATAGAATTCATGTATTTCCAGCAATTTCTTTATCTCTATTCCTGTCAAGGAAGGCATCAGGCTGCTTGCATCCTGATTGTTCACAACTTCTCTTGTGAAACGTTTTCTTCAACATCCCTAATTCTCCCACCAGTTCCAGAATAGATAGTCTCTTTGTGGGATCCTGGCTTTCCAGCTATGACCAATTCACCTGTTCCTTAGTGTAGACCTGAAAGGTTACTGTCAATGGCCCAAGAGTGGACCCAAAGAGCCTTCAGAAATACAGGAATCTGGAACACGACACTGGTACAGGAAATGCTCTGTGCATGCACACTTTAAAATTGTGAATCACTCTGGTTCCAGATTACACCTATCTCCTGAGCAAAGCAGTTCACTTCTTTCCACAAAATTTGTTCTGCTTGATCTTGGCAGGATTTACATAAAGCATGCTACATCTGGCAACCTTTATCCTTGTAGTCCCTTACTTCTTTTGTGATACATTTACTTAACCTTTTCCCAACTTCCCCTAGTTTTACTGCAGGTCATGTGGTACATGGCTCCCCACATGCGACCAATTCATCTTCTCCTAAAATAGTAGAGAGAAAGATATTTTAATGCAATAAGTTTGGGCCAGAGGAGTACAAGGAAATGAGAGGCAGGTAACACCAGACTGGTTAAAGGACTCCAATTCCTTGCTGACATCATAGAAAGAGTGATCTCTTTCTTGAAATATCTTCCTCACTGTAATTTCAGGAACACATTCAGACTATAATATTTCCAAACTTACATGCTGGGTGTCCTCTATGTCATTGTAGAAACTTCTCTTTCAGCTTTGCCTCTATTCTCTTTGCATTCACAACAGGGCAATGTCCTTGGCTATGTTGCTGCAACAAATTCATTTCTTCCTAAATCCAGCGAGAAAGACACTACTACAATGACTCCAGAATGACAAAATTTCTCCAGAAACATTTGCTTTCCCAAGCCTTGGGAGTCACTTGCAATTGCACACAAAGCCCAACTTGGTACCAGCCATACCAACACCCCGAAAGAAAAATTCTCCTTCTTGCCATAATGATTTACTCCCTGTTCCTGCTTGGAATGACCTCAGGCTGACCATAACAGTCACCTTTGCATCTTTGTCCCTTGTTCATGGGATACTTTCTAAACTTGACATTAGCCCATGTCCACTAAGGACATGGCTCCAAGCATTTCTCACTGGGCAAGGCATTTATTTGGCCCCTGCCTCCTGAGGAGTGAAAAACCAATCTCTTTGTAATTATTCAAACTCTAGTGAGGGAGGCCAATTTCAGTGAAATATACCCAGAGGATATTGGTTTTGTACCTGATAGAAGATGCGGTTTTGCCCATGAGTATTGCCCCCATCCTGGAAATTACCCATGCCCACCTTATTGAAAAATCAGGTCAAGTTTCTAGGAAAAATAATTCTCCATCTTCCTGCCAGCAATGACCTCAAGCTGATTGCTGCTGCATCCTTGCATGTGGAATTCCAGTTGATTCTTTGGAGAAATTATGACTTTGGCTTATCCAACTTCACAGGGGTTCCTACATGTGCAAGGCCCTTCATATGTGATCTGACTCACCAGATGTAACAAATCTTTTTCCATCTATATGTGATCAATGGAGTCTTATTCTAATGATACACCAAGTAAGGCATTCTGGGACACCAGACTGGGTGCAGTTCACACATGCACACTTGATATCCTGTCACCAACCTGAGACCAAGGAAATTGATAAGAAGTTTGGTTCCTTCTAAGAATTGTGTTACATCAATTAGACAAAATTCACTTCAGGGTACCTGCCATTGGCACTTCGATTTCATGAGTCTCCCCTATTATGTGTCAAAACCTTTACTTTATCTTACCCTGCTTATACTCCAAGTCCCATCAAGTCTCTTCATTAGGCCCCCACCATCCCAGATGCAACAATTCATCTCCTCAGTCGGCCAGTGAATAAAAATCACCATGCCCCATATTGTGTCAGAAGAACACTAATGAAAGTAGGTTCTAGAATCTAACCATTATGCAGGTAAACACACATGTGCACTTAAAATTCTGAAAGCTTCTTATGAACAAGGAAAACCCACTGCCTGAGATATACAGGTCTGGACTTTCTAGGAACTTTTTTCCTCCCTGTTCCTATCATAAATAACCTCAGTCTGACTGCAAGTGTAAAATCTGCATCTTGGTTTGTCCTCTATTGCCAAGTCTATTCCTTAATATGGCTTTGGGAGTTTATCTTCAAGGTCCCAAGATGGGCTAAAACAGTCCTCAAAAATATGTGGTTCCTGGACACAAACCTGGTGTTGGAAATGATTCAGCCATGTGCACTTTATATTCTAGATTCACCCTGAGGACTGATGTGTTAGGAGTAACAGTTATTCAACTTCAGTAAATTTTTTAATGATGTTCTAATAAGTTATACATGACCATAGAATGCATTTATGCACTTTTTCCACACACTTTTTTAATTTAATTTATTTTGATTCATTATACACAAATGAAGTATAATTGTTGTTTCTCTGGTTGTACACGAAGTAGAGTCAACCATTGTGTAATCATACATGTACACAGGATAATAATGTTTGTCTCATTCTGTTATTTTTCCTTCCCCCTACCCCATCCCCACCCTTCTTTTTCCTCTATGCAATCCATCCCTCCTCCATTCTTGCCTCCATCCCACCCCACATTATGTATCATCATCCACTTATCAGACAGATCATTCAGCCTTTGGTTTTTTCGGATTGGCTTATTTGACTTAGCATGATATTCTCCAACTGAATCCATTTACCTGCAAATGCCAGAATTTTATTCTTCTTTATGACTAATATTCCATTGTGTATATGTACCACAGTTTCTTTATACATTCATCTCTTAAAGGGCTTCTAGGTTGGTTCCACTATCTAGCTATTGTGAATTGAGCAGCTATGAATATTGATGTGGCTGCATCACTGTAGTATGCTGATTTTAAGACCTCTGGGTATAGGCCAAGTAGTGGGATAACTGGGTCAAATGGTGGGTCCATTCCAAGTTTTCTAAGGAATCTCCACACTGCTTTCCAGAGTGGCTACACCAATTTGCAATCCCACCAACAATGTATGAGTGTACCTTTTTCCCCACATCCTCGCCAACACCTGTTGTTACTTGTATTCTTGATAATAGACATTCTAATTGGGCTGAGATGAAATATTAGGGTAGTTGTGATTTGCATTTCTCTTATTACTAGGGATGTTGAACATTTTTTCATATATCTGTTGGTTACTTGAAGATCTTCCTCTGTGAAGTGTCTGCTCATTTCCTTAGCCCATTTTTGATTGGGTTATTTCTATTCTTGGTGTAAAGTTTTTTGAGTTCTTTATAGATTCTGGAGATTAGTGCTCTCTGTGAAGTGTGTGTGGCAAAGATTTTCTCCCACTCTGAAGGCTCTCTCTTCACATTGCTGATTGTTTCCTCTGTTGAGAAAAAGCTTTTTAGTTTGAATCTATCCCAATTATTTATTCCTTCTTTTATTTCTTGTGCTTTGGGAGTCATGTTAAAGAAGTCTAGTCCTAAGCTGTCTTGATGCAAATTCGAACCTACTTTTCCTTCTATTAGGTAGAGTCTCTGGTCTAATTCCTAGGTCCTTGATCCATTTTGAGTTGAGTTTTGTGTAGGGTGAGAGATAGGGGTTTAGTTTCATTTTGCTGCATATGGATTTCCAGCTTTCCCAGCACCATTTGTTGAAGAGGCTATCTTTTCTCCATTGTATTTTTTGGCACCTTTGTCTAGTATGAGAAAACTGTATGTATGTGGGCTTGTCTCTATGTCCTCTATTCTGTACCATTGATCTACCTGTGTATTTTGGTGCCAATACCATGCCATTTTTGTTACTAGTGTTCTGTAGTATACTTGAAGGTCTGGATTGCTTTAGCTATTCTGGCTCTCTTATTCCTCCAAATGAATTTCATGATTGCTTGCTCTTTTCTATGAGGTATGTCATTGGGATTTTAATTGGAATTGCACTGAATTTGTATAGCACTTTTGGTAGTATGGCCATTTTGACAATATTAATTCTGCCTATCCAAACACATGGGAGATCTTTCCGTTGTCTAAGGTTTTCTTTAATTTCTTTTATTGTTCTGTAGTTCTCATTGTAGAGGTCTTTCACCTCTTTTGTTAGATTGATTCCAAACTATTTTATATTCTTTTGAGGCTATTGTGAATGGGGTAGCTTTTCTAATTTCTCTTTCAGAGGATTCATCATTCATGAATACAAATGCATTAAATTTATGAGTGTTGATTCTATATCCTGCTATTTTACTGAATTTATTTATGAGTTCTAGAAGTTTTCTGGTGGAATTTTTTGACTCCTCCAAATATAGAATAATGTCATCTGCAAATAGTGATAGTTTGAGTTCTTCTTTTCCTTTTCATATCCCTTTAATTTCTTTGGTCTGTCTAATTGCTCTGGCTAGAGTTTCAAGGATGATGTTGAATAGAAGTGGTGAAAGAGGGCATCTCTGACTTGTTCCAGTTTTCAGGGGAATGCTTTCAATTTTTCTCCATTTAGAATGATGTTGGCCATGGACTTAGCATAGATAGCCTTTACAGTGTTGAGGAATGTTCGTACTATCCCTATTTTTTCTAGTGTTTTGAGCATGAATGGGTGCTGTATTTTATCAAATACTTTTTCTGCATCTATTGAAATAATCATGTGATTCTTAACTTTAAGTCTGTTGATGTGGTGAATTACATTTATTGATTTCTGGATGTTGAACCAACCTTGCATCCCTGGGATGAAACCCACTTGATCATGGTGCACTATCTTCTTAATATGTTTTTGTAAGCAATTTGCCAGAATTTTGTTAAGGATTTTTGCATCTGTATTTATCAGAGATATCCGTCTAAAGTTTTCTAAATGTGTCTTTGGTTTTGGTATCAGGGTGAAATTAGCTTCATAGAATGAGTTTGGAAGGGTTCTCTCCTCCTCTATTTCATGAAATACTTTGAGGAGTATTGGAATGAACTCTTCTTTGAAGGTCTTGTAGAACTCAGCTGAGAATTCATCTGGTCCTGGACTTTTTTTTTTTGCTAGGGTTTTTTTTTTTTTTCTTTTTTTTTTTTTTTTTTTTATTGAACACAAATGGAGTACAGCTATTGTTTCACTGGTTGTACACAAAGTAGATTCACACCATCTGTGCGTTCATGCATTTACACAGGGCAATGGTATCTGTCACACACTCTGTTATTAATTTTACCCCCCACCCGCCCCCACCCCTCCCTTCCCTCTATGCTAGCTATCTTTCCTCCATTCTTGCCATCTTTCCCCCCCACATTATGCATCATCATTCATTTATCAGAGAGACCATTCGGCTTTTGGATTTATGGGATTGGCTGATCTCACTTAGCATAACAGTTTCCAACATCATCCATTTACCTACAAATGTCATAATTTTATTCTTCTTTATGGCTGAGTAATATTCCATTGTGTATATATACCAGTTTCTTTATCCATTCATCCACTGAAGGGCATCCAGGTTGATTCCATAATCTAGCTATTGTGAATTGAGCAGCTATGAACATTGATGTGGCTGCATCACTGAGGCAATCTGATTTTAAGTCCTTTGGGTATAAGCCAAGGAGTGGGATAGCAGGGTCAAATGGTGGATCCATTCCAAGTTTTCTAAGGAATCTCCACACTGCTTTCCAGAGTGGCTGTACCAACTTGCACTCCCTGTTGGTAGGCTTTTGATGACTTCTTCTATTTCATTGCTTGAAATTGATCTATTTAAATTGTGTATGTCCTCCAGATTCAGTTTGTGAGGATCATATGTCTCTAGAAACCTGTTGGTGTCTTCGAGATTTTCTATTTTGTTGGAGTACAGATTTTCAAAATAGATTTATTTATGTTTTGTATTTCAATAGTGTCTGTTGTGATATTTTCTATCCTGAATTTAGTAATTTGAGTTTTCTCTCTCCCTCTCTTCATTAGTGTGGCTAAGGGTTTATCAATTTTTTTTTTTCAAAGAACCAACTTTTTGTTTTGTCAATTTTTGAATTGTTTCTTTTGTTTCAATTTCATTGATTTCCACTTTGATTTTAATTATTTCCTATCTTCTACTACTTTTGGTGATGATCTGTTCTTCTTTTTCTAGGGCTTTGAGCTATCATGTGAGGTTGTTTATTTGTTTACTTTTCATTCTTTTATTGAATGCGCTCCATGCAATGAATTTTCCTCTTAGTACTGCTTTCATAGTGTCCCAGAGATTTTGATATGTTGTATCTTTGTTCTTGTTTACCTCTAAGAATTTTTTTTATTTCCCCCCTGATGTCTTCTGTTATCCGTGCATCATTCAGTAGCATATATTTAATCTCCAGGTGTTGGAGTAGTTTCTGTATTTTATTTTATCATTGATTTCTAATTTCATTCCATTATGATCTGAAAGAATACAAGGTAGCATCTCTATCTTTTTGTATGTGCTAAAAGTAGTTCTGTGGCATACTATATGGTCTATTTTAGAGAAGGATCCATGTACTGCTGAGAAGAAAGTGTATTCACTTATTCATAGATGGAATATTCTATATGTCTGTTAAGTCTAAATTATCAATTGTGTTATTGAGTTCTATGGTTTCTTTGTCCAATTTTTGTTTGGAAGATCGGTTCAACAGTGAGAGAGAGAGTGTGTTAAAATCACCTAGTATTATTGTGTTGTGGTATATTTGGTTCCTGAAATTGAGAAGGATTTTTTTGAAGTACATGGATGCGCCATTTCTTGGGGCATAAATATTTATGATTGTTATGTCTTGCTGACTTATGCTTCCCTTAAGCAGTATTAGATGTCCTTCTTTATCCCTTCTGACTAATTCTGGTTTGAAGTCTGCTTTATCTGATATGAGGATGGAAACCCCTGCTTTTTTACTGAGTCCATGTGTGTGGTATGTTTTTTTCCCATCCTTTAGCTTTAGTTTGTGGGTATCTTTTTCTATGAGATGCATCTCTTGGAGGCAGCACATTGTTGGGTCTTTCTTTTTAATCCAATTTGCCAGTCTATGTCTTTTGATTGATCCATGAGTTTAGGACATTAACATTCAGGGTTATTATTGAGATACAATTTGTATTCCCAGTCATTTTAGCTTAGTTTTGGTTTTTAACTTGACTTAGTTTCTCCTTTATTTGGCTATTCCTTTAGGATAGTTCGTCCCTATGCTGATTTACATTATTGTTTTTTATTTCTTCCTCATGGAATATTTTGCTGAGAATGTTCTGTAGTGCTGGCTTTCTATTAGTAAATTATTTTAGCTTTTGTTTATCATGGAAGGATTTCACTTCATAGTCAATTCTGAAGGTAAGTTTTAATGGGTATAAGATTCTTGGTTGGCATCCATTTTCTTTCACAGCTTGAAAAATGTTTTTTCAGGTCCTTCTTGCATTTAGGGTCTGGGTTGAGAAATCTGCTGATACCCATATTGGCTTCCCCTGAATGTAATCTGATTTTTTTTCTCTCACAGCCTTTAAAATTCTATCTTTATTTTGTGTGTTAGGTACTTTTATTATAATGTGTCTTGGTGTGGATCTGTTGTAATTTTGTACATTTGGTGTCTTGCAAGCCTCTTGCATTTGATTTTCCATTTCATTCTTCAAATTTGGGAAATTTTCTGATATTATTTCATTGAATAGATTATTCATTCCTTTGGTTTGTATCTCTGTGCCTTCCTCAATCCCAATAATTCTTAAATTTGGTCTTTTTATGATGTCCCATAATTCTTGTAGGTTCTGTTCGTGATTTCTCACCATCTTCTCTGTTTGGTCAACTTTGTTTTCAAGATTAAATATTTTGTCTTCAATGTCTGAGGTTCTGTCTTCCAGGTGATCTAGCCTGTTGGTTATGCTTTCTATAGAGTTTTTAATTTGGTTTATTGTTTCCTTCATTTCAAGGATTTCTATTTGTTTTTTTTTTTTTTCACAATCTCTATCTCTTTATTGAAATGATCTTTTGCTTCCTTCATTTGTTCTTTTAACTGTTGATTGGTGTGATCATTCATTGCCTGCATTTGCTCTCTTAACTCATTGTTTGCTTCTCTGATCATTTTAACTATGTGCATTCTGAACTCCCTTTCAGACATTTTTCTGCCATGCTGTCATTGGATTCTATTTATGTAGCATCTAGGTTTGTTTGGGACACTTTCTTCCCTTGTTTTCTCATGTTGTTCATGTATCTTCCCTTCTGAGATATTGCAGCTTCCCCCCTATAGTTTCTAGTACCTCACTTTGAAGTGAGAGATCAATGTTAGCAGCACACCATACAAACAATATGCATCCTTAACTCAAATTGTCCCTTTTAAGATATTAACAATATTGTCTTATTAAACAATTCGATTATTATCTACAATTTAGCCAATATGTTCACAATAAGGACCACAATTTCTAATGGTGGACAAAGAGGATGGGGTGGGGTGTATGATATACCATTAATGAAATAAGAAGTGTTTCTATAGAGGTACTATGTCATAGGAGTAGTGACAGTGGAATTAAAAGAAATTGGTTGTTAGCATGAGAAAAATGAGAGTCTCCAGGGAGACAGATTAGAGGAAAATAGAGAGGGTGAGAAAAATATTAATAAAAGGAAAGAAAAGTGGGAATAATAGTAGGTATAATAGGAATAATCATAATATTATTACCAATAAAAAAAATCTACAATAAAACTATACTGTACTGTTCAAACCTCCCAGTCTTCAGTAGCCTGATGCCTGGGAGGAACTTGATAATGCAGTATCCCAAGAAGGGTGCTGCCCTTCTAGGTATGGTGGCCTCCCAGTGGGATATAATCCCTGCTAGTGGGCAGAGGTACCCCCACGTGTTTATAGATGGTCAACCGCTGCACGGACACTAGATGGCGGACTGGGACCAGGCTGGGGTGGTCCTGGGCCTCTGGGCCTGGCTTCCCCAGTGTGGAAGTCTGCATTTATGCACTTTGATATATCATATCTTGAGGAAGAACTTTCCACTGATGTCTATCAGCTGGCTTATGATGATTGAAAACAGGAACTGTGAAGGCAAATTTTTCTCAATCATCAGGAAAGAGAGGAATAGTAAAACACAGTCTTTCAGATCTATTACATAAAAGGAAAAATCCTGAGGAATTAGATTAGGTTTAGACAATTCACATTGAAGTGGACTCATAGGCTGTATATATTTATTAATTTCTCTTAAATCTTATAATAATCTCCATTTCCCTGATTTCTTCTTTATGATAAAAATGGGTATATTCCATGAACTGGTATAGGTTCAATATTTCCCAATTGTAACACTTCTTGAATGAGGGTCTCTGCAGCGGCCACCTTCTCCTTCAACAAAGGTCATTGTTCTACCATACAGGAGTGGCGACCTTTCATTTTAATGAAAAGACAGTAAAATCCACAGAGGCCCCTACAGAAAAGGCAATTCAATAGACATTTGTAACTTGTGTAAGATGTTTCTGCCCTGTATAAGAAAGGGAAAGGCTATAATGTATGGTTGAATGTAATAACTTGCTGTGGGTTAGAAGGTGTGGAGCATCACAACCATAGAGAGCTTTTAGACACCTCTTTATTATTGCCTCCAATGCCTCAAACCAGGGTGGCTCTTTGTAAGGGTTATGCACAAGGCCACATTGAGAGGGGTGTAACTGTAACATCAGCACTGGTGTCCAATAACCCTGTGATTGTTCATTTAAACAAAGGGTTAATTTTGGTCTATTTTCAGTAATAGGTAAACATGCTCCAACAATAGTGGAACCAAATCCTGTATTCCTTCTTTCATTCAGGGGTTGTTGGGCAGTAATATAAGGAATGACAATTAATTGAGCTACGGTGGATCCTTTGGGGAGATTTAAGGGCAAATGACACCAAATTTGAATGTATATTACACCAGTGTAATCAGAATCAATATTTCCATGAATTATAAATTTTCCTTCTGTAGCACTGTGGGAGTGGGAAAAAATTAAACCAAAGGTATCTTTGGGTATATGTCCTTGAGTTTGGGTAGAAATTTTACAGACTTTCCCAGGGAGATGTATTTGAACATCCTCAGGAGTAATCAAATCAATTCCTGTGCTCCCTCTAGTGGTATGAAAGGATTTGTGGAAGGAATTTTGTTTGAATTTGAAACATTTGTGAAGGAGATTTGTGTCTGCAGGTGAAAAGGGTTCTTCCTCCTTTGGCCCTGGTTTGGGAGGTAACCCCTAATTGTGTTTCCCAACATGTCTGTTTTAGATCTGCATTGATTAGCCTAATGAAATCTTTATGACAGATTGGACATTTCTCATTGGGCCATTATGTGACCCTTTTTTAATCTTACAATCCTCTTGAAGATGGCCAGTTTTTTTTACAATTGTAACAAAGTTTATCGGGGGGCTTTAAAGTAGCAGGCAGTAAAGCCGCTTTATAAATTTCAGTTCCAACATTCTGACATGCCTTTATTAAATCAGAAAATGTAGTATCCACTTTATGGTAAATAGATTTCATTTCTTCCTTACAGTCTTGGCTGACATTCTCATAAGCCAGTTGTTTGGTCAGAATATTGGCAGCCTCCTAATTGTCTACTTGTCTTTCAATAGATTTAGTTAATCAGTTAACAAAATTAATGAAAGGCTCCCCTGAGGCTCATTGAATTACAGCAAAGAACTTGGAAGAATCCCGAGTGTCTTGATCTTTATGCTTTACAAACTAATGTTCTAATCTGGGCAATGGTGGCTGCAGACAATTGAGCTTGTTGTTATAATGTCCCTCTTTGACCCACACCAAACAAGTCATCATAATCAATATTAACATTCCCTGAGCATTATTCTCAGCTTGAACATGGGCTAAATCAAAGTATTATTGGCAGGAGAAGTAATAATTTTCACCAATGCTTTCCAATCATTGGGAACCAAGGTGTAACCAATTCCCAGCCCCTCTATCATATTAAAAGTGAAATTACTATTAATTCCACTCTCCAATCTTGTCCTCAGGACAAAGAGTGATGCAGGGTATAGAGGCTATGCAGGTCATAGAGGTTACTTGGGTCACAATTGCTAAGTTCAGAGAGGCTACTTGGGTCATAGATGCTAACAGGTCATTGAGTCTATATAGGTTATAAAGCAAACTCAGGTCATAGATTCTCCTCAGGCCATAGAGGTGTTGAAAGCATAAAAGATATTCATTTTATAGAGGCTCATCAGGCCATTGAAGATATGCAGGTGACAGAGATTACTAAGGTCATTTAGGTTAATCATGCCACACAGGACACTCAAGATTATAGAGGCTAGGCAGATCATAGAGGATACTCAAGCATTAGAGGATGCACAGTTCATAGAGGCTATCTAGGACATTTATGCTACTAAAACCATAAAGGATACTCATCCCTTTAGTGAACTCAAACCTTAAAGGATCTGCAGGCCATAGAGGCTGTGTTGTTCACAGAGTTTAAGCAGGTCATAAAGACCACTAGGGTATTATACTCTACACAGTTCATGGAGTCTACATGGGCAATAGAGGTTGCTCAAGTTGTAGAGACTACTCAGAACAGAGAGGTATAAAGATTATAGAGGCTACTCAAAGATACTTAAAAGATCATAGGCCACCGCTGCCAACCTGCTGCTGCCATTGCCCACAGGTCTTCTCCTGGCGCACAGCTGCCTCTGAGGCTGCTGCCCCAGATGCCCAGAGATCTTGCCCAGTTATCATGCCCAGATGCATGACTGTCTTCTACACTGCTGCTGCCAATGCACCTGCTGCCGCCAACACCACTACCACCAACACTTCTGCCCCCTGGGGGTCACCTGGTGGTCTTCTCTCTGGGCGCCGCTGCAGCTGCAGCCACAGCCACTCCCTCAATTGCTGCTGCTGACTGACTGCCCACCTGCTGGCAACACCACTGACCCACTGCAGCTGCAGCTGACCTGCTGCCTGCTGCCACTGACCCCTGCCATTACCACATCCACCACCACCAAGAGGTGAGGTACTGGAAATCTTCAGGAACAGTATAAGTCTACAGGGTAGAATCTGTACTGCCTCAGATCCGTACAACTAGATGGGAAAACACACAAGCAAGATGAAAAACCGAGGGAACAAAGGGCCTCCAGACAAACCAAGATGCCTGAATAAGAGAATTCACTGACAACACAGTAGAAGAAATGTCCAAGAAGGAGTTTAGAATGTACATAGTTAAATGGATCTGTAAAGTAAAAGATGGTATAAAGAGTGAAATCAACGAGAAAATATAGGAAATTAAATATCACTTCAATAAAGAGTTAGAGATTCTGGAAAAAGAAACAAGTAGAAATCCTCAAAATGAAGGAATCGATAAATCAAATTATAAATTCAATGGAAAGAATCACCAACAGACTAAACTATTTGGAAGACAAAACCTTAGGCGATGAAGATAAAATATTAATATCACAAATAAAGTTGACTATGCAGAGAAGATGGTAAGAATCCATGAACAGAACTCTCAAGAATTATGGAGTAACATAGCCGGGCGTGGTGGCGCACGCCTGTAATCCAAACGACTTGGGAGGCTGAGTCAGGAGGATCGCGAGTTCAAAGCCAGCCTCAGCAACTTAGCGAGGCCCTAAGCAACTCAGTGAGAACCTGTCTCTAAATAAAATACAAAAATAGGGCTGGAGATGTAGCTCAGTGGCCAAGTGTCCCTGAGTTCAATCCCTGGTTCCAAAAAAAAAAAAAGAATTATGGAATAACATAAAAAGACCAAATTTAAGAGTTATCAGAATAGATGAAGGAGCAGAGATACAGACCAAAGGAATGCACAATGTTTTCAATGACATAAGGAAACTTCCCAAACCTAAAGAATGAAATGGAAAATCAAATACAAGAGGTTTACAGAACCCCCAAATGTACAAAATTACAGCAGATGCACAAGACATATTATAATGAGAATGACTAAAATATGGAATAAAGGGAAAATCTTATAGCCTGTGAGAGACAAAAAAGCAAATTATGTATAGGAGGAAATCAATTTGGATTTAATGGATTTTTCAACCCAGACCCTCAAAGCTAGGAGGTCATGGAAAAACATATTTCAAGCTGTGAAAGGAAATGGAAGGCAACCAAGAATTTTATATCCAGTAAGATTAAGTTTCAGATTTGAAGATGAAATCAAAACCTTCCATGATAAACAAAAGTTAAAAGAACTCACAATTAGAAAGCCTGCACTACAGAACATTCTCAACAAAATATTCCATGAAGATGAAGTGAAAAACAGCAAAGGGAGGAATAATACCAAAGTAATAGTCATTCAAAGGAGAAATAATGTCTAATTAAAAAGAAGAAATAAACAAAAATGACCAGGAATATAAGTCATATCTCAATAATAACCTTGAAAGCTAATGGCCTAAACTCATCAATCACAAGACATAGACTGGCAGTTTGGATTAAAAAACTAGACCCCAAAATAAGCTATCTCCAAGAGACTCACCTCATAGGAAAAGACATCCACAGACTGAAGGTGAAAGAATGGGAAAAAAACATATTACTCACGTGGACTGCATAAACTATCAGGGGTTTCCATCCTCAGATAAAGTGGACTTCAAGCAAAGTTAATCAGAAGGTACGATGGACGTTTCATTCTACTAAAGGGAATTATACATCAGCAAGACATAATGATTGTAAGTATCTATGCCCCAAATGATGGAGCATCTATGTGTATCAAACAAAATTTCAAGAATCAGATAGACCACAACACAATAACAGTGGGTGACTTTAACACACCTCTCTCACTACTGGATAGATCTTCCAAACAAAACCTAAATAAACTAGAGAACTAAATAATACAATCAATAAATTAGACTTAAGAGACCTATATAGAATATTCCCTTTATCAATGAGCAAATACACTTTTTTTTGGCAGCACGTGGATCCTTCTCTAAAATAGACCGTATCTTATGCCACAAAGCAACTCTTAATAAAAACAAAAAAAATGCAGATAATACTCTGCAGTCTATCAGATCATAGTGGACTGAAATTAGGAATCAATGATTAAAAAATAGAAGCTACTCTAACACATGGAGAATAAATCATACACTGTTAAATGATGACTAGATAGTAGAAGAAATCAGGATGAAATGAAAAAATACTTAGAGGTAAATGAGAATACTGATACAACATACCAAAACCTATGGAATACTGTGAAGGCAATACTAAGAGGAAAGTTTATTGCCTTGAGCTCATTTATTAAAAGAATAAAAAATCAACACATAAATGACCTAACATTACATTTCATAGGACAAATCAACACCAAAAAGAGTAGAGGACAGGAAATAATTAAAATTGGAACTGAAATCAATGAAATTGAAACAAAAGAAACAATTTTAAAAACTAACAAGACAAAAAGTTGGTTCTTTGGAAAAAATACATAAAATTGATAAACCTCTGGCCAAAATAACAAAGAGAAAACCCAAATTACTAAAATACATGAGGAAAATGGAAATATCACAACAGACACAACTGAAATACAGAAGATAATTAGAAACTTTTGAAAATTTATACTCCAATAAAATAGAAAATCTTGAAGACATTGACAAATTTCTAGAGACATATGACCTACCTAAACTGAATCAGGAGGTCATACACAATTTAAACAGAACAATTTCAAGTAATGAAATAGAAAACACCATTAAAAGCCTACCAATTAAGAAAAGCCTAGGATCAGATGCATTCTCAGCTGAGTTCAACAAGACCTTCAAAGAAGAATTACACCAATAATTTCTATTTTATTATTCCATGAAACAGAAAAGGAGACAATCCTTCCAAACTCATTCTATGAGGCTAATATTACTCTGATACCAAAAACCAGACAAAGACATGTCAAGGAAAGAAAACTTCAGACCAAAATCCCTGATGAACACAAATGCAAAAATTCTCAATAATATTCTGGCAAATAACACAAAAACATATTTAAAAGATAGTGCACCATGATCAAGTGGGGTTCATCCCAGGAATGTAGGGTTGGTTCAACATACAGAAACCAATAAACATAATTCATCATACCAATAAACTTAAAAACAAGAATCATATGATCATCTCAATAGATTCAGAAAAAGCTTGTAACAAAATACAGCACCTATTCATGCTCAAAACACTAGAGAAACTAGGGAGAGTAGGAACATACCTCAACATTATAAAAGTCATATATGCTAAACCAAAGGTCAACATAATTCTAAACAGAGAAAAATTGAAAGCATTCCCTCTAAAAACTGAAACAAGACAAGGAGGTCCTCTTTTGAAACTTTTATTCAACATTGTTCTTGAAACTCTAGCCAGAGCAATTAGACAGCAGAAAGAAATTAAAGTTATACAAATAGGTAAAGAGGAACTCAAACTATCACTATTTGCCAACACAATTCTATATTTAGAAGATCCAAAAAATTCCACCAGAAACTTCTAGAACTAATAAATGAATTCAGAAAAGTAACAGGATATAAAATAAATACCATAAATCTAAAGCATTCCTATACATTAGTAATGAATCCACTGAAAGAGAAATTAAGAAAACTACCCCATTCACAGTCCACCTAAAAAAAATAAAATAAAATATTTGGAAATCAATCCAACAAATGAGGTGAAAGACGTCTACAATAAAAACTACAGAACACTAAAGAAAGAAATTGAAGAAAATCTTACAAGATGGAAAGACCTCCCATACTCCTGGATAGGCAGAATTAATAACAAATATCATTACCCTATGTACATGTATGATTACACAAATGGTGTGACTCTACTTTGTGTACAACCAGAGAAACAACAGTTGTACTCCATTTGTGTACAATGAATCAAAATAAAATTTAAAAATATTGCCAAAACTACCAAAATTTTATACAGATTTAATGCAATTCCTATTAAAATCTCAATGACATTTTCATAGAACTAGAAAAAGAAATCATGAAATTAATTTGGAAAAATAAGAGACCCAGAATAGCCAAAGCAATCCTTAGCAAGAAAAGTGAAGCATTGTGATCAATAGCAGATCTCAAACTATGCTACAGAGCTATAGTAATGAAAACAGCATGGTATTGGCACAAAAACAGACATGCAGACCAATGGTAGAGAATAGAAGACACAGAGACAAACCCACAGAAATACAGTTATCTCATACTAGACAAAAGCTCCAAAAGTATTCACTGGAGAAAAGATAACCTATACAACAAATAGTGCTGGGAAAAATGGAAAGCCACATGTAACAAAATGAAATTAAAACTTTACCTCTCACCCTGGAGGAAACTCAACTCAAAATGGATCAAGGACCTAGGAATCAGAACAAAAACCCTATACCTACTAGAAGGTAAGTAGTCCCAAATCTTCACCATGTAGTCCTAGGATCTGACTTCCTTAATATGACCCCTAAAGTGCAAGAAGTTAAATCAAGAATCAATAAGTGGGATGGATTCAAACTAAAAGCTTCTTCTCAGCAAAAGAAACAATCAATAATGTGAAGAGAGAGCCTACAGATTGGGAGAAAATATTTACCACATGCACCTCAGATAAAGCATTAATCTCCAGGATATATAAGGAAATCAAAAAACTTAGTACCAAAAAGCAAATAACCTAGTCAATAAATGGGCTAAGTAACTGAACAGACACTTCACAGAAGAAGATAAATAATTGATCAACAAATATATGAAAAATGTTCAACATCTCTAGAAATTAGAGAAATGCGGATCAAAACTACTCTAAGATTTCATTTCACTCCAATCAGAATGGCAGTTATTAAGAATACAAGCAACAATAAATGTTGTCAAGGATATGAGGAAAAGGTATACTCGTATACTGCTGGTGGGAATGCAAATTTGTGCAACCATTATGGAAAGCAGTATAGAAATTCCTCAGAAAACTTTGAACAGAACCACCCTTTGACCTAGTTATCCCACTCCTCAGTTTATACTCAAAGGACTTCAAATCAGCATATTACAGTGATCAGCCACATCAATGTTTATAGCAGCTCAATTCACCATAGCTAAATTATGGAACCAACCTAGGTATTCTTCAACAGATGAATGGATAAAGAAAATGTGAAATATATATTTTATTTATACTTAAATATAATATATATTTTACATATATTTAATATATAGATATTTAAATATGTATTTATTTATATATATATGAGGGAATATTACTCAGCTTTAAAGAAGAATGAAATTATGGCATTTGCTGGTAAATGGATGGAGTTAGAGAATATCATGTTAAGCAAAATAAGCCAAACCCAAAAAACCAAAGGCCAAATGTTTTCTCTGATATGTGGATGCTAATTCACAATAAGGAGGGGGGCACTAGGGAAGACAGTTACTCTAGATTAGGTAGAGGAGAGTGAAGGGAGGGGAAAGGGGATGGGAGTAGGAAGGATAGTAGAGTGAAATAGACATTATTACATCATGTGCATGTATGACTGCATGACCAATGTGATCCTGCAATATGTACAATCAGAAAAATGAGAAATTATACTCCATTATGTATGATTTTAAAAAACGCATAAATGCATTCTTCTCTCATGTATAACTAATTAGAACAAATTTTAAAATCTAAAAACATTTTTTTTGATGCTGGGGATTTGAACCCAGGGCCTT
>JAJEJO010049312.1:62874-81881 GCA_020662805.1 Glaucomys volans
AAAAAAAGTCATAGAGTTTACTCAGGGTATTGGAGCTACTCAGTCCATTGAGGTCATGCAGATAGAGGGACTACTAAATCTATTTAGGCTATTCAAGTTCCTAAAGGATAATCAGGTCATAAAGTCTAAGTCGATTATAGAGGTTACACATGCCATTAAAACTAAGCATATCATAAAAGACTACATACTTCATAGTGGTTAATGAGAAATAGAGATTATATGGGTCATAATGGTTACTGGGGCCATGAAGTCGAAGGTCATATAGGCTAGTCAAGTCATAATGGCAATACAAGTCACAGAGACTTCTAAGGTCATTGAGGATATGCAGGTCATAGAGACTATGCAAATCATGGATTTTATGCAAATCATATAGTCTAAACAGGTGATAGAGTTTACTCTGGTCATAGGGTATATCCATTCATAGAGTCTGTTTTAGTCAGCTTTTCACTGCTGTGACTAAAAGGACCCAATTAGCACAATTATAGAGGAGGAAGAGTTTATTGAAGAGCTCATGTTTTCAGAGGTCTTAGTCCACAGAAGACTGTCTCCATTCCTCAGGGCTCGAGGTGAGGCAGAATATCATGGTGGAAAAGTGTGACAGAGTAAAGCAACTTGCATCATCAGGAGAGAGAGAGTTCTGAGAGAGAGAGAGAAAGATTCCACTCTCCAGAATAAAATATATATATACCCCAAAGCCATGCCCCAATTCCCACCTCTTCCAGCCCTTCCAGCCATACCCTACCTGCCTCCAGTTACCACTCAGTTAATTCCATCAAGGATTAATTTGCTGATTATGTGGAGGCTCTCAAAACTCAATCATTTCTCCTCTGAACCTTCTTACATTGTCTCAATGTGAGTGTTGGGGGGACACCTCACATCCAAACCATAACAGAGTCTACCCAGTATAGAGAATCTAATCAAACCACAAATGCTACACAGGTCATTTAGGTCACTCAGTACAAAGAGGCTATGCAGGCCATATAGGCTATATAAGTAATGTGATCTATGCAAGTGATAGAGGCTACTTGAGTCCCAAATGTTAATTTTATAGATGGCATTTGGATTCTAGAAGCTAATAAGATATATAGGCTATGTAGGTAATAAAGGCCACTAGGTTATAGATTCTACTCATGCCATAGAACTAAAGAGGCCTTTCTGGATAATCAGGTTATAGAATTTATAGAAGATGGCTACTCATGCCTGGAAGGCTCCTCAGGTTATAGAGAGAACATAGTTCATAGAGGCTATACCATTCATAGAGTCTATCAAGAATAGACTATACCATTCATAGAGGAACTAGAGGATTTATCATTCACAGAGTCTATCAAGGATATAGAGGCTACTAAGGTTATTTAGGTTACTAATACCTTAGAGACTTCTCAGGTCATTTATGGTACTCTGATTTTGCCAAAACTATGTAGATCATAGAGGCTACACTGGTCACAGAGCTAAGCAGGTCATCAAGACCACTTGGGTGTTAAAGTATACACATGTCATAGATGTTACTCTGATAACAGAGGCTATTCAAGACAAAAGGTCTATCCAGGAATGGAGGATAGTGCAGTAAATGAGGCTACAGAGAAAATAGAGGCTATGTAGACACACAGATTCTGGAAACCTACAGGATATGCAGGCTATAAAGAACTCTTAGATCATAGAGGCTACTCCATAATATTAGACGGCTCAGTCCAGAAAGGCTACACATTTTGTAGAAGCAACACTGCTCAAAGAGATTACTCAGGCCATAGAGGCTGCAGAAATCAGAGAGACTTCTCAGATTACAAGTCTACACAGTTCTCAGAGACTATGCAGGCCATAGAGGATACTCAGTCTATATAGATATGCAGGTCTTACAGATTACACAGGATGTAAAGAATACTAAGCTCATTTAGGATATTGATATTATATAGATTATTCATGTCATTTAGGCTACTCAGAGCAAAAGTTACATAAGCCATAGAGGATATGTTGATCATAAAGGAATCTGGCTCATAGAAGGTACAATGACATAGAGGCTTTCCAGGAATTGATCCCATGCAGATCACAGAGGTTAGCAGATCATAAAGGATCCAGAAGTCATATATTCTACGAATTTCATAGGGAATACTAGGTCACAGAGGCCATAATGTCATAGTGGATAATGAAATCCAAGATTCTACTGGGCAATAAAGGCTGGAAATGTAATCAGTGCTGCACTGATTACAGGAGGCTAATCGGGCCATATAGGCTAAGAAGGTCTTAGGGGTCACACAATCACAAAGGTGACACAGGTCAAATAGGACACTTAGGATTCTACTCAGGCCATAGAACAACACAGGTCATGCTGAATAATCCAATTATAGATTTTGTAGTAGACGGCTACTCATGCCTTTGAGGTTCCTCAGGTTATAGAGACAATATACCCCATGGAGGATACTCAGGAATTAGAGGCTATACAATTCATAGAAGCTATCAATATTATAGAGTCTTACTTAAGTTATTTAGGCTACTAAGGCCATAGAGGCCACACGGGAAATTTAGGCCATAGATGCTGCATAGGTGATAGATGATGCTCAGGAAACAGAATACTCAGACCATAGAAGCTATGCAGATCACAGAGCCTATGCGAATTGGAGAGACCACTCCAGTTAGAGCAGTAACACAGGCCATAGAGGCTACTCAGGCCATATAGCCTAATGAAGAATAAGAGGCTCCTATGCCAATGAGTATAATGTTGGCACAGAGGTTACTTCAACGAAAGAGTTTATGAAGGTCACAAAAGCTCCTTGGAACAGAATATCTGCAGACCATAGAGCCTATTCAGACCATAGAAGATAAAAAGGTCATTGAAACCTTTCAGTTTATTTAGTTTACTCAGGCCATAAAGGCTATGAAGTTCAAATAATCTACACAGGTCATAGAGCTGCTCAGGAAAAAAAAAGAGTCTCTGAAGGTCAGAGAGGTAATAAATATTATAGTGGCTACTCTGTTCATTGAGATTGTTCAGGTACAGGATATAGAGATCAATGGGGCATCTATGATCATTTACTGTACTTAGATAATAGATGATTCTCAGGCAATAGTGGCTATGAACAAAACATAGGCTATTAGGTCATAGAGGATATTTAGGCCATAAAAGCAATGCATATAATAAAATTTTCTCAGGACAAACAGGCTACATGTCATTGAGGCTACTCAAGTCATTTGGACTGTTCAGGCCATAGAGGCTGCACAGTTTTTAGAGGCATCAAATGTAATAAATGTCACAGTGGTTAAAGAGGCTACTCAGTTCATACACACTACTCATATTATATGAAGGCATTCAAGCCATGAATGCTGCTAAAGCTATAGAAGCTAAGCAGAGCACCACGGTACTCACAGCCCAGAGGCAACTCAGTTAATAGAGATTTCTTAGGTTACAGAGGGTATGCAGTCAATACAGACTACTCATGGCATAGAATCTATGCAGGTCACAGGGGCTACTGAAATTATAGATGCTATGGCTACTCTGTCTATAGTAGCTAGAGATATCTTAGAGAATACTCAGGCCATACGGTCTGCGCAGCTCATAGAATTACAAAGAACATAGTGGCTACTCTGACCATAAAAGCTAGTCAGACCATACAGGATTCTCAAGTCATAGATATTACAGAGGTCATAGAGGCTACAAGATCACGGAGACTAAGCAGGGAACAGAGGACACCTAGTTCAAGAGGCTACTTTGACCATACCTGCTAATACATGCTAAATCCTCTATGTCTAACCAATGGAGTCTTATTTTATTGATACAAGTTTTGGCCTATAAATCTTTACACCAAGAACACTACTAACCCAGTCAATAAATGGGCCAAAGAAATGAACAGGCACTTTACAGAGGAAGATCTTCAAGCAATCAACAGATTTATGAAAAAATGTTCAACATCCCTTGTTATAAGAGAAATGCAAATCAAAACCACCTTAAGATTTCATCTTACCCCAATTAGAATGTCTTTTATTAAGAATACAGGCAACAACAGGTGTTGGCAAGGATGTGGGGAAAAGGGTACACTCATACATTGCTGGTGGGATTGCAAGTTGGTCACTCTGGAAAACAGTGTGGAGATTCCTTAGAAAACTTGGAATGGATCCACCATTTAAACCTGCTCCCCACTCCTTGGCCTATACCCAAAGGACTTAAAATCAGATCACTACAGTGATGCAGCCACATCAATGTTCATAGCTGCCCAATTCACAATAGCTAGATTGTGGAATCAACCTAGATGCCCTTCAATAGATGAATGGATAAAGAAACTGTGGTATATATACACAATGGAATATTACTCAGCCATAAAGAAGAATAAAATTATGGCATTTGTAGGTAAATGGATGATGTTGGAGACTGTTATGCTAAGTGAGATTAGCCAATCCCCCAAATCCAAGGGCCCAATGGTCTCTCTGATAAGTGAATAATGATGCATAAGGCAGGGTGGGGGGGGCAAGAATGGAGGAAGGCTAGATTGCATAGGGGGAAGGGAGGGGTGGGGTCAGAGTAGGAGGGTAATAATAACAGAATGTGTGACAGACACCATTGCCCTGTGTACATGTATGAATGCACAGATGGTGTGATTCTACTTTGTGTACAACCAGAGAAACAATAGCTGTATTCCATTTGTGTTCAATGAATCAAAATTAAATTTAAAAAAAAAAAAACCTGCAAAAGTAGTGTTCTCTGATACCAGAATAGGAGCAGCACCTCAGGTTTGTACACTTGATATTTTGTCTTTAATCTGAAGCCGAGCAACTTGTACCATCTAAGAAACAGTTTTCTGTTTGGAAAATTTTTGCTCCCCGACTTTGAGAGAATGGGCCTTATGGTAACTGCCACTGACACTTCGGTTTTGTGAATGACCCCTTTATGTGTTAAATATTTGCTTCATCTGTCCCCACTCATCCCAGATGCTCTACAGGCCAAGTCTCCCTATTCATCTCCTGCTACTCCAACCTTCATCAATTAATTAATACACAGCCTGACTAGGGAAAGTAATACTCATGCCACAATGTTAGCCCAGAAGAACATTAAGGAACATGGAGTTCTAGAACCCCATTCAGTATGCAGTTTTCTACACATATGTACTTGAAACTTGGAATCCTTCTGTAGACAAAGCAAACCCATTTGGTAAAGATACACTCTTCTGGGTTTTCTGGGAATGTCTTCCTCTCTATTCCTATTAGGAATGGCCTGAGTCTACCTGCAATTAGAATATCTACCTCCAGGTCATCTTCGACTTCCCTGGTGAAGACTTTACCTTTGCAATCATTCTTCTTCCAGGTGTTCCAGATAGCGTAATATCACGGTGCAGCCCCTGCATTCCGGCTGTGATCAATCCTTCTACTGTTTAGTCTGACCTTGGGAGGGCATTATTTCCAATGCCCCAAGTGTGGGCCAAAAGTGAAGTTAGAAATGGAGGTTCTGGGACACAATCTGTTGGGGTAATGCTGTATGCATGGATTCTTCTTATTCCAGATTCACAGTGAGGACTGATCAGTCCCATTCCCTGAAAACACCAGTTCCCTTCTTTTTCAAACTATTTTCTCCCTGTTCCTGCCATAAATCACTTCATCTGACAACTTCAATCCTCCTGGTTCTCTCTTTCTTCAATCATTCCTTTCCTTCAGTTTACCCATTTTCCCCTAGTGTTACTGCAGGTCAAGATCTTCATGTTGTCCCAGACTGCCCAGATGTGACCATTTAATCTTTTCCTAATTCTGTCCAGGGAAGGGTGATTTCAGTTCTATAAATTTGGGCCAGATGAACCCTGAGGGAAAAGGTGGCATGGGACCCCAGCTGGGAGGAAGGTAAGAATGTGCAAGATGCCAACCACATACCAATCTTGGGCCAAGTTATGTCCTACACTAGAGAGAAATTGTCCTCATTCTTCCTGGTATCTTATCTAGACTACTCAGGCATAAGTTCTATTCAGTTCATAGAGGGTATGCAGGTCAAAAGTTGTATTTTTCATATGGGCTATACATGTCATTATATATCACACTGGTCATAGCAGCTGTTCAGGACATAGGGTCAGGGAGTATCAGAGCAGTTATACTGAGCAAAGAGGATCCTAACTTTATAGAGTATACTCTGGTCACAGAAGCAACTCAGGACACAATAAATACACACATTATAGGGGCTACTTAGTTCACTTATTCTACTTGATCTAAAAAGTCTATGCAGGTCATAGAGGGTACACTGGCAATAGTGAACATTCAGACCATAGATAATAGTAAAGTCATAGGGACTCTTCAGGTGATAGAGAATCAACAGGTCTCAAAGGCTACAAGGACATAGAAGATATGCTAGTCATAAAGGTTATTCAGTTTACACAGTCTACTCACTTCATACTGAAGTCTTTGGAACTACTGAAGCCATTTAGTCTATGTAGATTATAGAGACTTCTCAGGTCATGGAAATTACATAGTTCATACATGTTATGAGGTAACAAAGGCTACTCTGATTATACAAGTTATTCTGATAATAGAAGTTAAAAATGCCATAGATGCTACACAGGTCATAGAGACTATACAAACTACAGTGACAACGCTAATTTAGGCTACCTAGGTCAAAAATAGGATCTAGCTCTTAGAGGCTATGCAGATTTTAGAACGTGTAAAGTTCATAGAAGCTATATATACTATTGAAGATACTCAGGCCATAGAAATTATGTAGGCCAAAAAGCTGCTAAGGCCATAGATGTTATACAGTTTGCAGAGGTACTTAGGTTATAGAGGAGTCACAGTTTGTAGTTTCTAATAAAGATAAAAAAGAGGTAACTCTGTTCATAGAGATTACTCAGGTCATAGAGGTTACAGAGGTAATACAGCCTACTCAATCCACATATTTTACACATTTCTTAAATTTACTCAGGCCTTCATGGCTAGATAGATCACAATAGCTACTTATGTTATTTAGGACATCAGGTAATAAAGGCTACACAAGTCAAAATAGGCATAGAGTTTATACAGGTTACTCAAGTCATAAAGGTAACTCAGGCCCATAACAATACCCAGGGCTTAGAAATACTCAGGAAAAGTAGGCTACACAGTTCAAAGAAAATACTCAGATCACAAAAGCTATGAAAACTGTAGAGGTTATGAAAGACATAGGGGATACACAAATCATACAATCTATGCAGGTCATAGAGAGTACTTAGGTCATAGAATTGTTGGTCATAGAAGCTATTCAGTTCACAGACACTAATTAGGTCCCAGAAGGTATACAGACAGTTAAGGTCATTTTGGCTGTAGATTATGTGCAGGTCAGGGGGTTACTTAAGTCATAGAGGCTACTCTGGCCATAGAGGCTATGAGGGTAATACAGGCCAAGCAGGTCATAAAGGGTGTGCAGTTCATAGAGGTAACACAGATCACAGAGACTACATAGATCATTGGGGCTTCAGGCATAGAGGCTACTCAGGCCATGGAGGTTCTGCAGGGTTGATAGGCTATTTTGTTCAAAGAAGCTGAGCAAATTGTATAGGATATGCAGGTCCGAGATGTTCTTTCAGCCATAAAAGATATGAATTCCAGTCTTAGAAATAAGGATCAGTCCTCGTTCCCCTGGTGTTGAGATTAAATACCTGAGAAATGCTGAGAAATGCATAGAAAACAAGTTTTATTTAAGATAGAAAAGAGAATAAGAGAGAGATAAATTTCTCCAGCGAGGAGAAGCCAGGTCCCAGAGCTGGTGCCCATGGGAAGAGGTGTCTTGTTTCTTTATAGATCTCAGGTTTCCTTTCATATTTCAACTCTCCTCTTCCTGTCTTGCCTAAAAGACCAAAAAGCAGGGAAAGAGCATGTTTTAGGTCAGATTTTTTTGCCACTGTGACTAAAGAATCTGACCAAAACAATTGTAGAGGAGGAAAAGTTTATTTGGAGGTTCACTGTTTCAGAGCTCTCAGTCCAGACAAGTCAGGTCCATTCCTCATGGTTCAAGATGAGACAGAACATCATGGAGGAAGTTTGTGGTGGAGGGAAGCAGCTCATATAATGATCATGAAGCAGAAAGAGAGAGACACTCCACTCATCAGATACAAAATATACACCCCAAAGCCACACCCCAATTCCCACCTCCTCCAGCTACACCCTACCACTTCAATTACTATTCAGTTAATCCCTATCAGGGGATTGATTCACTTATTGGGTTAAAACTCTTACAACCCAATCATTTCTCCTCTTACCCTTCCTGCATTGTCTCACACACGAGCTTTTAGGGGACACCTCACATCCAAACCATAAAAGAGCCACCCAGGGGAACTCATTAACAATGTCTTGTTAACAATGTCTTAGGAGTAGTGATTCCCCAAGGTGTTGGTAACATGGTAACCAGTTGAAAGGGGGAAAGTACTCTGGAGGTGTCAGCATTTTATTTCATTTTATTTGAATTAAACCCCATCTTTCTGAACCATTTATTATCTATACTGACTACCTGTCCTTTCCTCAGTCTCATTCCCCCTTCTGATTAAGAGAACCCTTACTGCTGTAAGGGGAAATGGGCAATGGCCACTGTGGTTACTTCACACTGATAGGAGTAATATAGGGCAAATAGTTTGGGTTTCCTTTTTAGGAATGTTTCAGGTTGGATCTTGATAAAAGTCTGGTTTGGAAAGAATAGGTTGTAAAGTCATGTGAGAGGCTATGAGAGAAACAAAATGTCATGAGTACTAGAATGAGATTAATACAAAATAAATGCCACAGCATTTAGAACAGGTCAATGAATATGATGATTATGATAGAGACCAGCAATTTCTACCAGGAGCTGTAAGAACTAAGAAGTTATTCTCATAAAAAGGCCAGTAGGGACATGACCTCCATTTGGGAATACAAATCTTTAAGGATATTTGTTACTTTGCCAGAATTGTCAGGAATGTAAACACAACACTTAGTTTTTATAATGTCACAGATGTCCTCGTAAGATGTAGTTAAGATATCTATTGTCATCTCATATTAGTAAAATACCTTTCTGTTGGCATAACCTCTGTGTTTAGTAAAGATCCCTTTATTTCTGTCATTAAGACTGGATAATCATACTAGCAAACAGATCAAGTATGTCTATGCTGGAAGTTTGGAAGATTTGTATGACTTAAATTTGCTTAAAAAACTTCTGACTCTGAATCTCCTTTGATAGTTATTAGGCACTCCTATCTAAGAATCCTTTCATAGTCTCCAGTCTTACTCTTTGTGGGGCTGACACAAGTGTACCACTTAACTTAGAAAAAAGAACTGTTATCTTCCCTTTTAAGTGCTCATGTATGGCTGTGCTTTGGTTATAATTTTTGACAAGTGTTTAAGGCCGATCTGTTCAAAATTACCTCATTCCTACCTGTTGTTAAGAGTCAGCTGAATTTTTTCAGGATGTCACTCTGGGACCTTGAGAGGAGCCTCTTAGATCCTCTAGTGTCATCTGCCAGGACAGGTCAGGGTCTTACTAACCATGTGTGGCTTCCCTTGGAAGCATCAGGGGTATTTCCCTCTCCAATGACCCTCCTCTTTGCAGCACATGTACTCGTTTTATTTCTGCTTTCCAGGGTCTCAGGAAGGTCTTGTGGTTCCCCTATTCAGGAGGTCTTGTGGTCCAGAGTTACAAAGCCCTTAGATAAGTCCCCTCATTCCCTGAGTTTCAGCTGACCTCAGAGGGCTATAGCAAATATTGGCTATTTTCTTTCTTGGCCCTTTTATTTCCCTAACTTTAGTCTCCAAGTTTTGGTTTTAAAAATCTAGCAAGCCAGTTTCACTAGTTTTAAAGTAGAAGTACTGGGTTTTAACTTTAAAGTCTATAACTTTACAGCCATTTATCCCTTCCATTTCACTGGGGTCAGTATGAGTACTGGAAGTTAGCCTTATTTACTGTCTGTCCTATGACTGATGGCCTGTCATCTCAAATTAACTTAGGTTCTTATATTAGAGGTTGTAATTCTATAAGGCACTAACAGAAAATAGTTATAAAATTTCCTAGGAAAGTATAAGCATGGAATTGACAAGAGTAATCACAGTAACCTCCGGAACAGAATTTTATTTTTTGAACTTAACTTTAAACGTAAGTAGTTATCTTAACAGAGACTAAAGTAAGAGGTATATTCTTAACTTAATCTTAGGTAAAGTGTTTTATTTTTGAAGCTGATCTTTGCCTCTTTTAAAATATTATTTTATAGCCGGGTATGGTGGCACACGCCTGTAATCCAAGTGACTCGGGAGGCTGAGTCAGGAGGATCATGAGTTCAAAGCCAGCCTCAGCAACTTAGAGAGACCCTAAGCAACTCAGTGAGACCCTGTCTCTAAATAACTTACAAAATAGGGCTGAGAATGTGACTCAGTGGCCAAGTGCCCCTGGGTTCAATCCCCGGTTCAAAAAAAAAATATTATTTTATAAAGCCATCATATATTGCTTCCTGTGTTTATATGAATATCAGTTAACAAAGTACACCATTACATCTGGAATATGAATCAAACAAGAGAGTGTTTAGTCGCCTTTATTGAGAAAATGACAAATATTTTGTGTTCCACATTTTTAACTTTTTGAAAAAACAGGCTTTCCTATTACCTTTTAAAATACATTTACACTTGGCACAGTGGCACATGCCTGTAATCCCAGTGGTTCAGGAGGCTGAGGCAAGAGGATCGAGAGTTCAAAGCCAGCCTCAGCAAAAAGCAAGGCACTAAGCAACTCAGTGAGACCCTGTCTTTAAATAAAATACAAAATAGGGCTAGGGATGTAGCTAAGTGGTCAAGTCCCCTAAGTTTAATTCCTGGTACAAAAAAAATTTTTTTTAATTAAAAATAAATAAATAAAATACATTTAAGCTTCCATCCCAGTGTAAAGTATAACATAAAACGTTACACATAACTTATTGTTGACAGGTTATTTTTATCCAATTACAAAAGATTAAATGATATAATAAATCTCCAGGTAAATGTATTATTTTTATACAAGTCTGAAAGTGACTATTGTTATAGAAAACTTTAGTTTGAAGTACACCAGATTCATAAAATTCTCTTCTAAACCTTTTATTTTAAAAACTTGTATACTTGGAGGTCATAAATACATCTAGTATACAAAGAACCCAGGATCAGCACCAAAATTACACTGATATTCTTACTATTGATCAAGTTTAGGTTTTAAAGGAAATTTAGAATCTGTAGCGTAGTTCAATACTCAAAAATAACAGTTATTGTTTAACCAGAGCTGTCCAAAACCTAATTGCTTTAAGAGTAGTTTCTCTAACAAAACTTAACAGATAAAAGAAATTGTCTTGATAGATAAGAGCAGTTTTATGTTTTAAGAAATCCTTGTTACTCTAACACATAAATGATTAAACTTTGGTTTATGTTAGTACATTAATATTTGACATTAGGAAAAAAAACCTTGAATAACTTTAACTGATTATATTTATAATAGCAAACTTAGTTACACACAAACTTTTTGAGATTTACTCCCACAAATCTTATACAACTTAGATATTCTACAACTTTTTACTTCACTACAAAAGATTTCTTTTCCAGAAATAAGATATTTCCATACTCAGAACTTTCTTATATCCCTTATATCTCTTTCCTAGTTGTTGACCCTTTTTGAAATTTACATATTGAAACAAGTGTTATACAATTTCTGAATTTAGACAAATAAATCCACTTTAATGAGTTGAAATACTTTATGTTTTTATAGTACTTTAATTGAAAACTTTTGTATTCTTGGTATGTACATAGAATAATAGAATCTTAACTCTTGGTAACCTTGTTTTTAGTGAAAACACAGAAACAAAGCAATCTCAATCTTTTTTCATTTACCAATTTAAGAAAACACATTTAGTGTTTAAATATATTACCTTAAGGGATTTAAGAATTCAAGAGTACTTGATTTTTATTTTTAGCAATTGATGTTTTAGCAGATCATAAAGGTTAGTCTACTCAAAGAGATAACAAAGTAAATAGATGCTACTCAGGTCATCAAACCTATTCTGGACAGAGTTTAATCAAGAAATAGAAGCTATTAATGCCACAGAATGAGATATGGTCATTGAGGCTATGCCTGTCAAAAAATTGCTCCATTCACAGATGATTAACTGGTTATAGAGGCTGCACAGGCCATAGAGGCTATGAAGGCTATAGAGGCTACAGCGTCATAAAAACTACTCAAGTCATAGAGGTTACATTGTTCATAAAGGCTAATCAGCACATGCAGGTTATTGGGACACAGAGATTTTGCAGGCAATAGAGGTTACTAAGTCCATAGATATCAGGTCATAGGTGCTACCCAGGTCATAGAGGATACACAGTTAATAGAGACGATGAAAGTCATAGAGCCTACATAAGATGTTCTGTCAGTGGTAGCCACACTTGACATGTAGGCTATTAAGGTCATAGAGGAAATGCCAGCCATAGAATGTACATAACTCATGCATGCTCTTTTTGTAGATCATTCAAGTACCTCAGACAATAAAGGCCATGTAGACCATAGAGGATACTCAGGTTATCAAGGCTATGAAGTTCAAAAGGCTACACAGGCCAAATGCATACACAAAAAATAGTCATTACTAAGGTCATTTATGCCACTCAGGTCATAAAGACTATGTGGGTCACCATGGCTAATTAATAGACACTTTGCATATTATGGAGGCTATGCAGGCCATAGAGGCTTTTCAGGACATGGAGGGTTGGTGGGAAATTAAGTATTCAGATTCATATTTTCTGAATATGAATAGTGGACACTGAGGCCATAGTTCCATGCATGGCATAGGGGTTAATTAGGTCATATACACTAAGCCAGTCATAAAAGCTCTGAGGTCAAGGGGTTACTTGTCTATATAAGAAACCCAGTTCACATACCCTTTTTAGGTCATAAAGGCTAATCAGTTCAAAGTTTACTCGGACTTGAAAATCATAAAGGGTTCAGAGCTCATAAAAGCTATTCAGATCACAGATGCTACCAGATCCTTTAGGCTATTAAGGCCATAAAAGCTAAACACACACGAACAGTTACTACTAGGTCATAAAGGCTACTCAGGACATCTTGTCTATCCAGAACATAAAGACTTTTCAGGTCACAAAAGTTATGCAGGTCATCACCCAGTTCATAAATGATTCTCAGGTAGCAGATGCTAGGTAGGTCATAGAGGTTATGCAGGTAACAGACTTAAGCAGGCCATAAACCATGCATGTCATAGGTTTCTATGATCATTGAAACTACACAGAGCATAAAGGCTATTCTGTTCATGATGGTACTCAAGCAATAGAGGCTCCTTAAGCCATGGATTCCACACAGGTCATTGAGGCGTCTCCAGTCATAAAGGCTATGCAGATAAGATAGTGGAGTCACATATGGAAACTAAATAAACAGGAGCTTCACAGGACATAGGGGCTACTAAGATCATCTAGGCTACATAGGCTATTGGGGCAAAACAGGCCATATCATAGAGACATATCAAATATAAGACACAGAGTCTGCGTAGATCATAGAGGTAACTCAAAACATGCTAAAACATTCATAGAGAATACTCAGGTCCTAATGCTTCTCAAGTAGTTTAAACTACTTTGGACATAAAGGCTATGGAGGCCAAAGAGGCTACAGAGTTAAGAAAATAATCATATATAAACTCACACCATAGATTCTACTGGAGCCATAGAAGCTACTTTAATCATAAAGTTCATCTAGGCTGCTCAGATCACAGAGGCTATTCCTGACACAGAGGTTATGCATATCATGTAGATACATATGTTATTGAGTCCTTTGCAGGACATGAAGCCTATACAAGTCATAGCAGTGACATTGGGCAACTCAGTTTATAGAGGCTATTCAGGTATTAGAGGACTTTCAGGCAATAGAAATCTCAGGTCATAGATGCTATGTAGTTCATAGAAGCTATTGATATCATAGAGGCTAGGCAAGTCATGCAGTGTATTATGTCATAATGGCTGCTCAGTTCATCAAGTCTAGGCAATCACAGAGGATCTGCAGGACCTAAAGTCTAAAAGATCATAGAGGTTACACTGGTTATAATGGCTATTCATTTTACATGACTTCTCAGTACCTAGATGGTATGCAGTCGAGAGAAGTTACTGAGGTCATAGATGCTCTGCTCATAAGGGCTAGTAAAGACCGCATAATTCATACAGACTATTAAGGGATTAGAAAGGCTACACAGGTCATTAAAGCAATGCAGATCATAGAGGATACTCAGGTCCTCCAGACTGCTCAGGACATAAATTTTATGCAGATAATAGAGTCTACACAGTTCATTGAGGTTACTGAGTATATAGTGGCTACTGAGTTCATAGAAGTACTCAGGTCATTTAGACTACTAAAGTCATAAATTCTGTACAGGTTACAGAGGATTTACAGGACTTAGAGACTATACATTGCATAGAATATACTTGAGTTATAGAGACTTGAGGTCGTATAGACTAAGCAGCTAATAGAAGCAACTGAGGTGAAAGATTCTCAGGTCTTGGTAGCTCAGGCCATAGAGGCTGTGCAGATCATTGGTGCTTCTAAAGTCATTTACACTACTCAGGCCATAAAATTTTACAGGTCATACAAAAATCATAGAGACCTCAGACTTCATAGAGTCTAATGGGTCAATAAAGGATATATGGGTTATAAAGGATACTCAGGTCATATAGGCTAAGCAGGTAATAGTGCCTATGCAGGTTTTAGGGGCAATATAATCATTTAGAATACTAAAATTATATACAATGTGCAGGTCATAGCAAATTTACAGGATATGCAAATTATGAAGGCTATGCAGGTCATAGAGTCTATGTAGTTAATTAAGGCTACTCATTCCATAGAGGCTATGAAGGTTTGAATGGCTACTGGGGTCTTATAGTTTTCTGAGGTGATTTATCCTACTCAGAACATAGAGACAGTGAAGCTATAGAGGCTATTCAGATCATAGAGGCTGCACAGGAAATAGAGGCTACTCAGACAATACAAGCTACAGAGCCATTGCCCAGAAATGAATAAATTTTCTCCTTCTGACCCTCATAAGGGTGATTCCACTGTCATAAATTTGGGCCAGAATAGCCCTAAGGAATGTGAAGGCAGGGGACCCCAACCTGAGTGATGGGCTCTGAGCATGGGCAATTGATTTTCTCCTTCCATCCTGGTGGAAACACAAAAGAAAAAGTTTTCTCTTCCTTCCTGTAGTATCATCCTGTCAAGCCAAGGTGGTACTGTGGCAGAATAAACTCACACATTTGCATTCTGGGTTTCCTATACAATCACTGTAACAACTTTTATTTCAGCATTACCTCAGGTCTCCTTGCATTCAAGCCAAGGCAAAGCATTTCCTGTGGTTCCTGCCTCCCTAGCTGTGATAAATTGATATTATCCTTAGTCTAGCAAGAATGGGATTCCTAAATCCCTCCTGGTTGGCAACAAGATGTATCAGATGTGGTGGTCTTTTTCCTGGCTACTGAGTGTATCCACACATGTGTAATATCCCTCATGGGCCAAACTTGGAGTCAAATACTCCCACAACCTGGGAAAAAAACTCCCCTTCTTGTAGTGTTGTTTTATCCCCCGTTTCTGCCTAGAATAACCTCAGACTGCTGACACATGTGAACTTTTCAACTAGGTCCCCTATTCATGGGATAAACACTAAACTATGGATTATCCCACTTGTCCTATGGGTTCTGGCTGGCCAAACACTCGTTTTGATCCCTTGCTCCCCAGAGGTGAAAAATCACCCTATTTTTTTCTATATCTTTTCAGGGGAGGTAAATGGCAATGGCCCAAGGTTGTCTCAGAAATACCTACAGGAATGTATTGGGTATAGGGTCCAGTGAGAGTGCATTGGATATCTTGTCTCTTACTGGGGCTTAGCCATGCCTACCTCACAGGGGAATCAGTTCTTTCAATTGGTAATTGAATTCTTCTTCCTGCCAGGAATGGCCCCAAGGTGACTACTGCCATATCTTCACAAGTTGAGAGTCAAATTCATTCTGTGAACAAACCTTGACATCAGTTTCCCTATTTCCCTTTTCAAGGATTCTCACGGGGCAAGATCCTTCTTGCAGGCCCAGTCTTTCCCAGTATGACCAATACTTCTATACCTATATCTGACCAAGGGAGTCTTATTCTAATGCTGAAACATTGGACTGGAAAAAACATCTCCAAATTGGGCATTCCATTACACAATACTGGGTGCAACACTTTATGGGTTGTTAACTCAATATCCTGCCCCAATGTGGGACCACACAAATTGCACCCTATGGTAAACAGTTCTTCTCCTCCTGGTAATTTCATGCTCCCTTGTTTTTACAAGAATGGCTTCCCAGTAGCTTCTAGTATGTGTTAAAATCTTTACTTCAGTTAATACAAATTTTCCTAGTACATACCACTGACCATGTCTCTTCATTTGGCCAGACATCCTGGCAGTAACCAATCCATCTCATTCTCAACTGGTCAGTGAAGATTACACTACATGCCCTAAAGTTTTTCCTGATAAACACTTAGGTATGTAGAGTTAGAAGATCCCAGGGAGTATGCCGTATCTGCACATGTGCACTTGAAATCCTGAAATATACCTTTGGAAAAAGGCAAACCGGATCTCCACTCATCTGCATAACTCAGGCTGGTTTATACATGAAGGGACTGAAGATCAGATAAGTGGCAGGGCAGGGACTGAGACTCGCATCTGTCTGAGGCTTCCCAACTATGCCCTGACTCCTGGTTGGAAGTTGAATGGACTCAAAGACAGTAAAGGGAGAGAGCGACCATCTGGGACTTCCTGAGTCCGCAGAGCTGAGCTCCGGTCTTCCCAGCCACTGGGCGGCGTCTCCTGGGCAGTCTGGCCTGGAAGGGCTGGAGTCTCTGGCTCCAGCGGTGAGTTTGGACCCTTCAGCGCCATTTTGCAGCTTCCCTGGCAGAGAGCGACCATCTGGGACTGCCTGAGTCTGCAGAGCTGGGCTCCGATCTTCCCCGCCACTGCGCGGCGTCTCCTGGGAGGTCTGGCCTGGAGGGGCTGGAGTCTCTGGCTCCAGCGGCTGCCTCTGCCCAGAAGCATTGATCATTCCCAAACTAGAGGAAGTGGGACAGCAGCTTTCTTGGGTCACCACTTGATCAAGCACCTCTCAAACATCAGGTGAGTTACTAGAAATCTGCAGGGACACTTTAAGTCTTTACAGGAAAATTGCATTCCCTCTGATTCGCACTACTAGAGGCAAATCTAGATGATATATCAAGAGAACCCAAAGACAGCATGGTAGAAGGAATGACAGAAAGAGAATTCAGAATGTTCATAATTAAAATGATCCGAGAAGAGAATGATGTGACGAGAGAGCATTATTCATAGCATTCAGGCTATGAATAATCAGCTAATAGAGCAATTGCAGGAAGCAAAAAATCATTTCAATAAAGAGATAGAAGTTCTGAGAAAAAAACAAACAGAAATCCTTGCAGGAAACAAGGAAATGAAGGAAACTACAAACCAAGTTAAAAACTCAATAAAAGCATAATTAACAAATATTTAATCTTGAAAACAAAGTCGAACAAACAGAGAAGATGGTTAGGAATCATGAACGAAACCTCCAAGAAATATGGGACATCATGAAAAGACCAAATTTAAGAGTTATTGGGATTGAGGAAGGCACAGAGATATAAACCAAGGGTATGAATAATCTGTTTAATGAAATAATACCAGAAAATTTCCCAAATATAATGAATGAGATGGAAAATCAATTACAAGAGGCTTACAGGACACCAAACACACAGAATTACAACAGATCCACACCAAGGCACATTATAATGAAAATACTTAACATACAAAACAAAGATAGAAATTTAAAGGTGGCGAGAGAAAAACATCAGATTACTTGCAGGGGGAAACCAATACGGATATCAGCAGATTTCTCAGTCCAGACCCTAAAAGCAAGAAGGGCCTGGAACAACATATTTCAAGCTCTGAAAGAAAACGGATGCCAACCAAGAATCTTATACCCAGCAAAACTTACCTTCAGATTTGATAACGAAATAAAATCCTTCCATGATAAACAAAAGCTTAAAGAATTCACAAAGAGAAAGCCTGCCCTACAGAACATTCTCAACAAAATATTTAAAGAGGAAGAAATGTAAAAAAACAATCTCAGTCAACATGGGGAGGAATTACCCTAAAGAAAGAGTCAAACAAAGGAGAAACAAAGTTAAGCTAAAAATCCCAAAAAAGCTAAAATGGCAGGAAATACAAGTCACATCTCAATAATAACCCTGAATGTAAATGGCCTAAACTCATCAATCAAAAGACATAGACTGGCAGATTGGATTAAAAAGAAAGACCCAACAATATGCTGCCTTCAAGAGACTCATCTCATAGAAAAACATGCCCAAAGACTTAAGGTGAAAGGTTGGGAAAAAACATACTATGCATATGGACTGAGTAAATAAGCAGGAGTTTCCATCCTCATTTCAGATAAAGCAGACTTCAAGCCAAAGTTAGTCAGAAGGGATAAAGAAGGACATTTCATACTGCTTAAAGGAAGCATAAATCAGCAAGACATAACAATCATAAATATTTATGCACCAAACAATGGTGCATCCATGTATGTCAATCAGATCCTTCTCAATTTCAGGAATCAAATAGACCAAAACACAATAATACTGGGGGACTTTAACACTCCTCTCTCACCATTGGACAGATCTTCCAAGCAAAAATTGAACAAAGAAACCATAGGACTCAATGACATAATCGCTAATTTGGACTTAACAGACATATATAAAATATTCCATCCATTAAAAAGCGAATACACTTTCTTCTCAGCAGCTCATGGTTCCTTCTCTAAAATAGACCATATGTTATGTCACAAAGCTACTCTTGGCAAATAGAAAAACATAGAGATACTACCTTGTACACTATCAGATCATAATGGAATGAAATTAGATATCAATGAAAAAGTTAAAAACAGAAACTACTCCAAGACTTGGAGATTAAATAATATGCTATTGAATGATGCATGGATAACAGAAGACATTAAGGGGAAATTAACAGATTCTTAGAGGTCAA
>JAJEJO010049314.1:0-45168 GCA_020662805.1 Glaucomys volans
AAAAAAATGTGTCTGTGCTGAACATGTACATTTTTCTTGTCATTATTCCATCAACAATATCATATAACAACTGTGTACATAGCATTGCATTGTATTATGTTTTGCAAATGATGTAGAGATGATTTAAAGGATGTAGAAGGGTAGTTTATATGCAAATACTACATCATTTCCTATAATGAACTTGAGCACCCTTGGAAATTGGAATCCAAGGGGTTCCTGGACCAATTTTCTGTGCATACTGATGGGTGGCTGTGCACAACTCATATTTCTATTGAAATGGAAGGATAAAATATATCATCAGTATATCCTCAGGCACCCTCATACTTCTGTTTTGGCATGTGCTAGATGCAGCAAATCACAGTCTGTTTTCTTCAATGCCTGGGAACTCTTTTTCCTTCCAGACAGCAAAGGCACCACTTGCCGGGAAGGACTCTCTCTAACCTTCTTGACTGGCCCCTCAGAACTCTTTTTCTTCTGCACAGAAATATGCTCCACTCCTGCACCCTCCACACTCCACTGCACTTTATTTCTAGTCATTTTTTGAGATTTCTGTTTGTCCTACGAGTTTGGAAGCCCATCTTATTACCCCAGGCATCTGCACTGTGCCTCCCAACACTGGGCATCCTCAACTAAGGTTTTCTAGCTGTGCCAAGGGCTGGATATTTTTCTTCATGTCCAATAAAGGGCAAATCATGCATAAAGGCCACTAAAGACAATATTTCCAAGCTGATGTGCTGTTCAGACTTGTGTTGACTCTTTATACTTCTATCCAGATTAGCATTGAACTAGTGAACACCAGAGGGCCAGGGTTTAAGAGCTATGGAACAGAACAGTTAATGTAGCCTTCATCCATTTACCCTGCCTGTGTTTTTCATTGTGTGAGTGTGCAATTATGAGATATTAAATATTCTACAATTTGAAACTATGAATTTTATGTTTCGTTAATGTTCATGTTCTTAGCAGGCTCTTGTGAAGCTTTCTAATTTTTTCTTTGATGTATAAAGAGCTAGAATGTTTTCTTTCACTAGATGGATGTCCTGGGATAATTCATTCGAGGAAGATCATTTAGTCCAACTTAATGAATCCTATATTCTTTGTGTACTGATGGAGACAGTGACGTCACACATTGAAGCCATTATTTCTGGTTCAGACCACTGAGAGAGTGAGAACCCCGGCTGAACTTCCCTGGTGCCTCCAATAGAGCTTCTAGGGACCCATCTTGCTTTTCAAGGGTGCAATGAGGCAAAATGCTGGATTTAAAATATATCATTTTTCTTGTTTCCATTTCCACGAAAAGGAGCTGGTGGCTGGACTCCACTTGTATATTATTCAAGCTCAAAAAAGAAAAGTCAAGATGACACTCAGGATAGCTCCCACAGCAGTGTCTCCCAGAGAGGGAGAGGAACTTTCACTGGGGAAACAGATGTATTCATAAAGCAGAGACCCCCCCCCACCATCACGTCAAGGTGGGTGTATTCCTGAGCTTGCTCATTTGGAGATTATGCTTCATCATATATTTCATGCTCATTAATGGTGTCAGAAAGCATCTCCTGGGCAGAGACTTTAGCATTATAATGAGCAAAGTTTATTCTAGGTCACCTGTAAGAGTTAATTACTCTGCGATTTTGACTGGTTCCTGATGGGTGTCTCTGGAAAGCCTTATCTGGGACAAAACAACTCTGAAGGGACCTTAACAGTCTTGTAAAGGGGCAGCAGCTGCCCCTTCCCCACCCCACCAGGCATAGGTAATTGTCTCTAAAAGTGCCTGCCTGGCAGCTACGGACAGTGTCATGAGGTGGGGCCTTTAGCGGGTGGTTAAGTCACAGTGGCTCTGCTCTCACCAGTGGGATTAGTTCCCTATAAAGAGCTGAAGGGAACTAGCTGGGCTAGTTCAATTCTGCAGAAGGAACAGGGCTTCACCAAGCACTGAGTCTGCTGGCACCTTTATCTGGCTAGAAAAATTTTTAAAAAAAAATTCTTTTATTAGGGCTGGAGTTGTGGCTCAGTGGTAGAGTGCTTGCCTAGTAGTGTGAGGCCGTGGGTTTGATTCTCAACACTGCATATAAATAAATAAAATAAAGGTCCATTGACAACTAAAATGTTTTTGGAAAAAAATTCTTGTAAGTTACACTTTCTATTAGTAAGAGCAATATGCATTTATTGACTTGGTCATTGGATTGGTTTTCTGTTGCTACTGTTACGATGACCTGCAATCAGTGGCTTAAAACAAGGTGCAATTATTAGGTGATAGCTGACGCAGAACTAATGTCTGGGTAGATGTGGATGAAGTCTATGTGTAGGCATCAGCAGGGCTGGTTGTTTTATCCCCTTGTTTCTTTTGCTGGAGGCTTTGGAGAAGAATTTTTTTCCCAAACTGCATCAGGAATGCCCTAAAAACCTCCCCAGATTCACTGACTCACTGGGAGCAATTTCAGGGCTCAACATATGGTCCTACCCCTGGCCTGAGGTTTACTGCAGCTCAGGGCACAAAGCAAAGTTAGTAAAGGCAAGAGGTGCTTGGGGCAGGGGGCTGAGACCAGCATGAGCTTCTGATTGTCCTTATCACTTGCAGTCACAGTGAAGTACCTCATTCCTCAAGAAGTGGGTGATGAAATGTGATCCTTGAGGGAAGCTCATAAGCATTTCAGGAGGATGAGTCACACAGGCAATCTCTACCTTGCACATAGCAAATAACTGGATTCCCAGAAGGAAAGCAGGGGTTGAGCTTCAACCCCTCTGTACAAACTGTTCAGTATCGGCCAGCCATCCTCATCCTTCAGGGTCATGGGAGTGAATTCAGATGCCAGCAGACAGATCTGCTCTGCCACCCTTTCTGCGCATGCTCACTTGGGTGACTTAGACCTCTGCTGCTCCTTGTAATGGATATGGAGAATAAAAAATTCCCAAAATATTGAGGTCTGAGAAAAAGAAAAGGGAATAAAAATGAAGGCCATGCATTGACAGCTTTCATCTCCCAAGACAAAGGTTTGCCAGATGCTGATTGCAGGTAGAGAGGAAATGTTTTATCACCCTCAAAAGAAGCAGTCTCTAGCAGGCATTAATCTCCTCCAAAGTAAAACCTCTTCAGGCACTGTCCACAGACCTTGACCAAAAGGCTCATATTCTGAATGTCCAAGCAAACTGGAATATGCTCACTAGACCATCTCTCAAAATAACCTATATAAATCCAGTCTCTTTTTTTGTTGAGCAGTTTACTTACCATCAGCCATTTCATCCCGGAACCCCTGTCCCTGTGTGAGACTTCATTTGTGAAGAAAAGAGCTGATTCATAGAGTTTGCATTCATCCTGGTCTCTCTCATTTTTGTGCTAACACCTTGCAGTTGTAGGTCTGATGGTCATCAGCATGGTGGCAGGTCTCTTGGCTCCTACATGTTTCCCCTTATTCCTTCTCCTTTCCTGGTGCCTATTCCACAAGTGACTGGTGGAGACCCTTGCATGGTACAGATCTTGGGGTCATCCTGTTGCATTTCCTCATCTTCTTCTGCTTCTTCAAAGCTTTTCTGCTTTGAGGGACTCATGGGCTTAGGCTGAATCAACTTGGTCACCCAAGGTCACCTTCCTAACCTCAATCATGTGTAAAAAGTCCTTTTTTATATGGTTTGTCTCATATTGACAGGTTCCACACATAAGGGAACAGACATGTGCATGTCATACCATATTTACACATCTCTGATTTTTTTCCCCTGCATCTTGTTTGCTTCCTGCCAAACAGACATTTTCTGCTGGACCTTAAGATATTTACAAGTGTTATATGAATTAATCTCATAGTGTTGTCCAAGCGCCTACTCAGGGTTGTGGGGTGGGGTCATCCCTGTGACTGGCTGCTAGTCAGTGGCTCAAAGCCTCATTACCCTAACCTATATCCCAGGAGGGAGACTGTGCATTCACTTCCTTCCTAGGAAGTAAACTTTCACATATTTCATAATAAGGCCAAATTAAATGCCCATTCTCCAGCCTCAAAGTATCTTGAACATTGTCCCTGGCCTAATTTTTTCTTCTGGTCATATCTTTGCTCTGTGCTAACTTTAGCTACTACTACATGCCAACAGTCTCTCCTCTACAATTCCAAAATCTATGAGAAAAGACATATCATAACTGTTTATCAAAAAGGGGCATGAGGGAGCTGGGGCTGTAGCTGAGTGGCAGAGCGCTTGCCTGGCACGTGTGAGGCACTGGGTTCAATCCTCAGCACCACATAAAAATAAACAAATAAAATAAAGGCATGCTGTCCATCTGCAACACCAAAAATAAATTTAAAAAATAAATGGGCACAAGGACTAACACATAGGCAGAGCAGTTGGTTACCTAGCATGTGTAAGGCACTAGATTTGCTCCTTAGCACTGCATAAAAATAAACAAATAATATAAAGGTATTCTGTGCATCTACAACTACAAAATAATTTTTTAAAAGAGGGGCTCTTAATGGCCTTCATTCCTGTCACTTGGGCAAGTGTTCCTATGCTTGGTTATGTGCTTACCTTTGAGATATAAATTAGTACATGAAACACAGTATATGCCTTTCTCAGTGCTCAAAAATTCCAAAACAGACCCACGTCTGGTCAGTCTTAAACTAAGGGGTTTGGGCCTGCAGGACCCATCACTAAAGGTTATTTATACAAAGGGAATTTTTTACAAGCATGTTTGTTATTAGTGTTCTGTTTCACATTGATATCTTTTCCTTGAGGAGTGACTTCTTCCATCACTGAACTGCATTTGTATCTGAAAACAACCAAATAAATTAAGCAGATATTCAAAATTATAGAATCTATTCCAAAAGGAAGAGGCCTTTTTATGTGAGGGAAATTTAGGAATGCATCTTAAGTTATAGGAAAAGCTCCACCTCCTTATAACAACAGACACAGTATGTCTTTTTTGATGTGCAGAGTAAATGCTCTCATTTGAAATGTTGCTGAAGAAGAGTCAACTGTTTAAACCAAGTCAGATGAACAATGATGGCAGAGTATGTGTCAGCTCTTCGTGTTGGTAATTGACTCTCACTGTGTGCTAAGTCAGTTTGTCTGATCTTAACCCTGAAGATTAGGTGGCATCTGCTCCTGAGTCCTGTTGGACTTCCTCAATGGAGTCTTATTGATAAGGCCATGTTCCCAGGGAACAGGTTATTATCCCCTGCTGCATGTGTCCCATGTCACTTTCTGTTGATGGTGTAGCTTCCTGAAGTATGACTGTGAGTCTTGCTTCTAACCTGAGCAATCACACTGGGTCTTGGATCCAGGTTTAATTTGCTTGTGTCAAGTCAAGACAATCTTCTGTTTAGATTCAAGTTAACTCTAAGTTCAATCTTTGCTTCACATTGATGATCTATTGGAAACTCTGGGTCACAATGCCGAAGGGAAAGAGTATTGGTTGGTTTTGTACTAGCAATTCAGGCTCAGAATGACCCATCAATTCTCCAAGACTGTGCCCCTGACATATTCCTTCAGGACTGTGGCCTGAGGTGCTCCTGGTTGCTGACATGCTGGCTTCCCAGATTCTGTTCTTCTCCCTAAGCATATCCAGCAGCAGCATGCCAATGTCTCAGGGGCTATATGGTCTCAACCTGTAGGATCCACAAACTCCTGGACCCATGAATGAGCAAGAGGGAAAAAGTTTGGTTCAACTGACAAGAGAGCAGGCTATATGAGGCCCAGATCAGGCACGATGAAAGCTTGAAGGAGGGAAGCCCTCCCATGCTGGGGGATGTGCCTCCTGCCAGGTCAGGGAAACAGACACAGTGTAGGACAAGTCCTCTCAGGCTCCTTCCAGAGAAAGGACAGGCTCCATCAGACACACTTCAGGAACAGGATAAGGAACTTTCTGCAATGCATTCTCCCCAATAAAGGCAGAGGGATGGCATGTTTCTTGCAAAAAGTCAAGACCTGCTCAGTCATTTTCCAAACTAGTGTCAGTAACAAGAAAACAGTACCTGAAGAAAACACTGAGAGTCCATGGCATGTTGTAGCAAGAGAGGTATGCATTGTAACCTCACTGGATATTCCTAATCATAAGAGGGAAGGTTCTGGCTGGCCATGTGCTTGATACCTTAGAGCATTTTCCTCAAACTAGTAACAACTGTAAAGTTGGCTAGTACTCCTAATTGTTACAGTCAAAGTAGGGAGAGGAAAGGATGAACTCAGGGATTTGAATTCCCAATTCTCACACAAATGACCAGGAAGTTTCCATATCTGTCCTGAAAGAAACCCTCATCCTCTCTAACCACAGAGCTGAGATTACTATAAACCAAACCCAAAATCACATCTTGTGAATGGCTGAATTGCAATGCACATTAAGTTCCCAACATTTCAGAGTGCCTGCTGTGAGGGCATTGATTGGGTAGGGGTCGGGGTATGTAAATTGAAATGAGCACTGTTGGCAAGATCTTGACGACATTTGAGACCTGGAACCTCTGAATTCCCACTCCTTGCCATTAAAAGCAGCTGCTCACCCCCATCTGAGTTAACCCAGTTTTGCCCAAAGAAACTCCAGTGTCTTCCCCTGGGACAGTTTGTATGAAATATGCTACTTATGCTCCTCAGGACCAACCACAAACACCCTTCTTTACTTCTAGGCCCATAACCATACTCAAGTCCAGGCAGACTTCAAAAGTGTGGTACAAATTTGATCCTTGAGGAAGTACACTCCACAAAGGCCACATGATTGCCTTTTCATTTTACAGAAACATAAAAATGAGGGAATATGTGTGACTGTGGGCTTATGAGACAATGGTGGATAAAACATAAAGTTGGATCAGTCCAAATGTACTAATGTGAGGTCCACTAAGTAGAGATTCTGCTTTTGGCATTTCAGCTCACTACCAGAACAGGATGTAATTATTTGGTTTGCTGACTGAGATGTGGACCAAAAGTTAAACTAAAGCTAGTTTATCCAGAAACGCCTTGGCATTCCATAGATGAAAGGATCAAAAGTTAAGGAAGATGGGAATTAGAGTGGCCTCGTCCCTAGTATCTGCTCGCTTATTCTAAAACAAAATCCAGAGAATACCTCTTTCACAGTGATTTTGAGAAATACATTTGTAGAGTCCCAGGACCCTTACAAATTTCATTGGTCAATTTTACTGTAGGTCAGAAATTAAATGGGAACTGCTGCTACTAGATTAGAAAACTTAAAGCATGTAGTAGAAAAAAATTGATCCTGGGATGGTAGGGATCAAATGGCAGCACCCAGTCACCAAAGGAAAGGTGATTATGATTACTACATGGACAGAAAGGTCAAGGAGCAATTAGAGTAATCTGACCTGCAGAGACCTACAGCAATGGTTACTTGAATCACTGAGTTCCTAGAAATTAAATTGATGGGAAGCCTACTAAATTCTTATGGATCTGCATAAGCACAAGAGTTTCAGACCAAGTGAACAGAAGTCACACTTGAATCACAAAAGAGTCATAGCCCCTCCCTCAGTCAATTCCTAGTTGGGAGCCAGTTTATAGAATCAGAATGCTTTGAATGGAGGGGAGGCTGGGTGCCCTGTGGAAAGACCCTCTACACTGACAACATGTAAACTATTGATCTTTCTCCCAGACTTATTCCAAGAGACCTACCACTTCTTACCAGGATGGCTATGCACTGAGGAAAAGCAAATAATCAGGTGTTAAGGGAGATTATGGGATATGCCTCTGGACTGACACTGATTCCAGTAAATACAAAATACTGCTATGGCGCACCAGAAGGGTAGGGGCTGGCTGATGGAGGTCAGGTGGTCAGTGGAATTTTAGCTCAAGTCCATCTCATAGTTGGCTCAGAGGTCCCTGACCCCACCTGTTGTTAGTTCATCCAGTTTTTAATGCATCATTGAAATAAACATGGTTAGCCCTACATTAGTCCCCGACCCATGGAGCAGGGGCTACCTATGGTGGAAAGGTGAAGTGGAAAACACTAGAACTGTCTCTACCCAGAAAAATAGTAAATCAAAAGCAATATTGCATTTCTGGAGGAACTGAAAAGGTTAGTGCCATCAATAAGGACTTGAACGACATAGAGGGTATGGTTCCCATTGTATCTACATTCAACATTCCTATGTGGCTTGTGCAGAAAACAGAAGGATCTTAGAGAATGACAGTGGATTACCATAAGCTTAAGAAGATAGTGACTTAATTACAGGTATTGCACCATGCGTGGTTTCATTGCATGTGCAAATTAACACATGCCCCCGTACCTGGCATCAGCAGGCAAGGCAGACAATTTGCTGTCATTGTCTTACCTCAGGATCCTTATCATAAGTCAACTCACAGGGATCTTGATCTATTTTCCTTTCCACAAGACGTAACACTGGTCTAAGAAATGGATAACATTATGCTGGTTAGACTTAAGGAATAAAACATAGAAATTACACTGCTTTTTTTTGGTAAGACATTTGTGTGTCAGAGGATGTGGAAAAAATCCAATAAGAATTCAGAGTCCTTCTCCCTCAGTGAAATTTCTAGGCATCCAATGGTTTGGAGCATGTCAAGATGTTCCTTCTAAGGTGAAAGATAAACTGTTATAACTGGCCTCTCCTACACCAGAGAAGAGACACAACTCCTACTGTCCCTCTGGATTTTAAGGATAACATATGTCTTATTTGAGTTATTCTCATCCATTTACTGAATGGCCCTAAAAACTGCTCTGTTTGAGTGGAGCTCAGTGCCCATGGCAGAGACTGGGCAATGGGTAATGAGGAGAGTTGTGGTTACCCTGGCTTTAGGAAAGGAAGCCAAGCATGCTAGGGACCCATGAGGCCTGGGCACATTAGCACAGCTTGATGGTGCTTAGGCATATGGTGGGACCCATGGAATCATCTGTCTCTATCTTCTCGCTCAGGGGCTATTGCATAGTAGGCTCTCAGCAGATCTGCTAATTAACCTCAGGAGTAAGTTAGTAATATAGACCAAACTAAGAAAATGTGACTAGATAATTTCATAAATCAATCTTTATCATACACACCCTGGAAATCAGGGCATGAGAGACTCTTAGGTACTTACTTCATCACTCAGTTTAGTCCATGTTTAACTTCAGAGGAGGAAAGGTGCTAGCACCTCTGGCTGAGCCAAGCCCTGAACACACAGTCTGCTGTAAGTTTATGACTTCTATGGGCCAGTCATTTTGAAGGCAGGCATTCTGCTGCATAGAATGCCATAAAAATGTGTTGATGGTAGCTATTACAATCAATTTTCCTAAATTAAAATTTTTAACATTGTCAGGCAATTGATGACCATAGTTATCTTCAAGTTCCTCTACACCTAGGATTTGAAGCTTTTAGGATCTAGAATATTGGAGTTAGGTGTGGGATCTATTTCCATTGATGACCAACAACTTTCTTCATCGGGTATGGAACATTATTTCATGTATCAGTATTCCATGAAACAACACCCCCTTGGTTACATTATACCTTGGAGAATGTTCTGGTGGCTACATGGTGGGACTAAGATTAGAGCTTCCCTTGATCTTCCTCTATTGCACATTGCTTAAATATACAGGGTTAAATAACAAAACAACCTTCATTAGACAGGACTTAATACATGTAATCATAGAAAATGTTTGGACCCCTAAGTTTACCTTGCAAAAGTTACAAATATTGCATTTTTAAAAGTATTACGATTACCCAGTGCAAGACCAGTAAGCAAATTGTTTAGGCCTCAACTAACTTGAACTCAAAATTCTTTTATGAAAACTGTGGAGATGAAATTAAGTGAATTCTGTGCATCCAGCATACAGTGGGTCCTGAATGTGTGCCTTCTCTTCTCTTACTTCCATACTTTAACATTGAAAAGACTCAGACCCAGAGAAATCACTGTCTTAACTAAGGTCGCACCCCTCAAGAGCAGCACCTTGTAGAATTTTAACAGGTTTACATCACCTAATTTTTCCATAATTTTTATTTTATTTTATTAGTTCTTTTTAGTTATAAATAACAGTAGAATCCATCTTGATAGGATTATACAAGCATGGAATATATCTTACTCTAATTAGGACCTCAGTCTTGTGGATGTGCATGATGATGGGATTCATTGTGGTGTACTCATATCTGTACATAGGATAAGTTGTGTCAGACTCATTCCACTGTCTTTGCTTTTCCTACCCACCTCCCTTCCCTTCATTCCCCTTCTCTAATCCAATGAACTTCTATTCTTCCTCTCCCCCCTTATTACTGGTTAGTGTTTACATATCAGAGAGCTTTTAACCTTTTTAAGGTCATTCTTAGCTTCTCCAGTTGTCATGAAATAGCCTATACTGTGTGCAACAGGGGGTGTTTTCTCATGCTAGGAAAATCAATCTCCAAAATATTTTCCTTAGTTAAATCTAACACAAATCAACTCAGTTCAATAACATCATCTAGTCTCACCTTGTCTGAAGTTCTTGAGTTTGTAATTTGAGAGGAGTAATTTTATAATTACAACATTTGCTGCTGAATGTCCATTCTTTAAAAAATTAAACCCCCAAGCTATGATCACACTCTGCCAGGCTAAGCAACTAGGTCCTGCCACTGCACAGCAGCCTTGGATCTCACCAGGCTCTCCTGATGTGAGAAGTCAAAGGCATCAAGAAGGAATTCTCAGATTCAGTGTTCACTGTTCCCACCTCAGGCATTGTCTTTATGCTGAAATCACAAAGCCCTTCACCTTCCACAGTGTTCCCTATATAATTGCTTTGCTCACACATTTTCCTTTGCAATTCCCTTTTTCAAGTGGAAACAGAATTAGACATGTCACACTTACTTCCTCAGGTTCTACAGGGGGACATAAAAATGAGCTGCTGTACCTGGTGTGCAAAACCTTCCTCCAGCAAGCCTTACATGTCCTCCATTTCCTCTAATTGTTTCCCAATGACCAAGCCCACAGACACAGAAGCCTAGGCCATTTCACCTGACTTTGCAGACTTGGAGATGAACACAGTTCAAACTTAGAGCAAATTCACCAACCCGCTCAGCTCTGCAGCTCTTGCCTACTGCCCAGAATTAGTCTCAGGAGAGACAAACCCAGCTATTCCAGAACAGGATGGATGGATAGCTATAAGAGATATTTAGCAATATTCATCAAAATACTCTGCTTTTGTAAGTTACAAATCAACAAGATGCAGAAAACACATATGAGTGTTCAGCAGGATAATAGTTATATTAGAGCAGGTTCAATTACCTTGTACAATCTGGTGAGTTCCCAGGGTAAATTGTTGATGTTTGTGACTAAATCAAATTATGCTATTACAAGATACTTTCTCCAATTTGAGGAGAGGTAGATAGTTGATTCATGAAAATATAATGCAGTCAGTAATTCAACTAATGTAGAAAGTAGATTCAGAGGTCTTTTGATAAAATGAAGATTTAGTCAAATAGAGGAGTCTAGCCTGCTAGATCCACCCCTGACTAGGAGACTGAATTCAGACAATTTCATTAGTTTGTTGCCAAATCTCTAAAACAAGACTAATTGGACATTCTGGGAACTAACTGGATGTATGCATTCCAAATGTCTGCAAAGTGCCTATTGCAGTAATAGGAATGGATAGGCATGATGATCTCTTACTATCTTACTAAATGACAGATTGGTAACCTAGAGAAGTATATATTTCAAGTTGTTTTGGTTACTTATCTGTGACCTGCAGACTCTTATCATAGGAGAAGATGTCAGAAGATAACTTAAGGACATTGTATCCATACGTATTAATGACTCTTTAGATGGAAATATGATGAAGTACAAAAGTTAACAGATGAGTTCCATTGCTTTGAATCTCAGTGAATAAGTCATAAATAGTAGAGATTTTTCATTACCGTTGTTCTCCTTGGTGGATACCACCTGTTTCCCCCTTGTACAGAGTTGAATCCATTGTGTTTACCTGAAGAACTCCAATCCAGTTAATCTTCACTTCCAGTCTGTTACCAGGACAAGAAGATCCATATGGAATAATTAAAATGAGAGAAGAAGAGTATAAGTCATAAAGATGAATCTAAATTCAAATTTAGGAACAAAAATCTCATATTTATGATTTTGGCTTGTCATAGTATGCTCTTTTACATATTTTTAATTTAATTTTTTATTTTTATTCAAATTAGTTATACATGACTGTAAAATGAATTTATTCTTTTTGATAGATCATACATAAATGGAGTGTAATCTCTCATTTTTCTGATTATACATATTATAGGATCACATCAGTCATGCAGTCATATATGTACATGAGGTAATAATGTCTGTTTCACTCCACTATCATTTCCTCCCCCATCCCCCTTCCCCTGCCTTCACTCTCCTCTACCTAATATAAAGTAACTCTGTTCTTCCCTATCCCCCACCTTATTGTGAATTAGCATCCATATATTAGAGAAAACATTTGGCCTTGGACTTTTGGGTTTGACTTATTTCACTTAGCATGATATTCTCTAACTCCATCCATTGACCAGCAAATGCCAGAATTTCATTCTTCTTTAAAGTTGAATAATATTCCATTGTATGGTGTGTGTGTGTGTGTGTGTGTGTGTGTGTGTGTGTGTGTATATACATATATACATATATATGTATATATATCATAATATATATTGTATATATTATATATAAAATGTGGTTTGTATATATATATATACACACACACATATATATATCCATTCATCTGTTGAAGGGCATCTAGGTTGGTTCTATTCTCAGAAATCTAGTATGTAAACCCTGTCCAAACTCCAGCCCCCTTCCATGGGCTGGAAAGTGCTGGAAGTGGTCCTGCTCTTGTGGACATCCACCCTTCTGCTTTTGAAAGGGGCCCATCTCTTCATCTTCTCTTTTCATTTTCTGTCAACTGAATCATTCTCAAAGGCATGTAAGCATTATTTTTTTTATAGGAAAAGTATGTATGTACGCAATTTAATACTGTTATCCAATCCAATATAAAAATGAAGTCTGATATTAGATCGAACTTCCTTTTCTATGGAGATGTAAGTTTCTCATTATTAAGATGCAGTAATGGTGGTTGGCGCCCGTTTTCTTTGAGAATTTGATATATGTTATTCCAAGGGTTTCTGGCTTTTAAGTTCTGGGCTGGGAAAACAGTTGAAATTCTAACTGACTTACTTCTAAATATGACCTGCTGCTTTTCAGCTTTAAAATATCTATTCTTGCCAGGCAAGGTGGTGCAGGCCTGTAATCCCAGGGGCTCGGGAGGGTGAGACAGGAAGATCGTAATTTCAAGGCAGCTTTAGCAAAAGTGAGGTGCTGAATAACTCAGTGAGACCCTGTCTCTAAATAAAATATAAAACGGGGATGAGGATGTGGCTCAGTGGTTGAATGTCCCTGAGTTCAATCCCTGGTAACCCCCCTGCCAAATCTATTCTTATCCTGTATATTAGGCATTTTAGTCAAAATGTGCCTAGGAGAGAATGGTTTTTATCTTGCCTGTTTGGGGTTCTGAATGCCTCTTGTGTTTGAATTTCCACCTCATTCATAAGATTTGGAAGTTTTAAAATCTTATTTCAGTGATAAATTTGTGCAATCATTTTGTTTCTATTTTAGACTATTCTTCTACCCCGTAGTTCTTAATTTGGTGTCTTAATGTTATTTTAATTTTGGACATTTTAGTCATGGTCTCAACATATTTTCTTTATTGTCAACTTTATTTTCAAGTTTATATCATTTGTTTTCAAGGCCTGAGAATCTGTCTTCAGTGTGATCTAAACTTTTGGTGATGCTTTCAACAGAATTTTTAATTTGATTTATTGAGTTTTGCATTTCCAGAAGTTCTGTTTGATTCTTTTTTCAGGAACTTTTTCTCTATTGAAATGGTCTTTCACTTCCTGTATTTTTGAAGTTCATTCCTTACATCTTCTTTTAACTCATTGAACATTTTAACTATCAATTTTCTAATAATCTTTCTCTGACATTTCCTCTCATTTGGTGTCAATGGGATAAGTTGTTGAAGTCGCGTGAGCTGTTTGAGGTGGTTTGTTCCCTGTTTTTTTCACATTGTCTTTATGTCTACTCATATTTTGGGATGATTATCATTTCTATTTTTATGGGATGGACTATTTAGTGGGATTCTTCCTATTAAGTACACCAGGCTGGGCAATTGTCCAGGCATTGACATTTGCCCTCAGTGTGTGTCTTCTGCTGTTCCCAGTATCAGCAACACTTTGAGAGAAGATATTGAACCCTATTGACTGTGACCACTTTAGAGTATAGCCACTTATAAATGAACCTCACAGAAACAACAACAACAGGAAATTTGTTGAAAATATTCTCCACAGTTCCTCTCATCTTGGCATAAAATTGCAATAATGTTTTGGAACAGGTTGGCAAATTCTTTACTAAAGATAGTAAATTACTATTATAATATGTAGGGCCTGAAAAGTGGTGGGGAAAATATTGGGGGGAAAAGGAATAGAAAAGACAAATAGAAACAAATAATATAGAATTTAAAAGAAGGAAAATATGCATGTGAATTGGATTGAGGCAGGAGCAGGTTATGCAAGAGGGAAGAGGAATCAAGGAGCTAGTGAAAACCTGAGGTAGGAAAACAAAGTAGAATGATTCCAGTTCCTGATTTAAAACACTAGAAAAAATATAGTCAAAGGGCTGAGTGTGTAATATCAAATCATAGGGGAACATCCATCAATTCAAAATGAAAAGTAATGGATGCAAGATCAAAACTGGCATTAGCAGATTTGTTATTCACTCTTTCTTTCTGGTTTTTATCAGGATTTGGGACCTGTGGAAGGTGCCCACAACTGTTCAGCTTTCCCTCTATGTCTCCCTTAGTGTGAAGGTTGTGACCACACCTCTCATGCCACTCTGGGAGACCCCTTCAGGCCTTGATGTCTGGGTTCCCTCCAGCTTTTTGGGGGGTTAGAGGAGATGTTCCCTAATTGTCTGGGACTTAGAAGCCTATTTATTTGCTGTTGGGGTTCTACTCTTGTGTGCCCTTTGAAGAATAGCCCCATGTATCCAACAGTATAAAATCCATGTGGGCTACCCTCTGTGTATTCTGGAGTGTGTGGGGTGCAGAGATCTGAAATAGAGGTATTGTAGTTTATTTGTGGCATTAGGTGGTCCGTGGGGGTGGAGAAGGGCTTCTGCCCTCTCTGGTGTGTGAGGGTTGCAGGTCATTGGCTCATATGGGGGCTCACAGGTTGTTGACTGGTGTCTGTGGGGTGCTCCTCTGTAAGATCCTTTGTGGGGTGTACTGTCCTGCATGTGCAAGGTTCTCCACTGGCTGCCTGGGGTTATCCATAGGAATTGCCTTTTGTGGGTCCATGCGTCTGAGTGAGAACTGACCTGTCAAGTGAGAGTTCACAGATGTGGATCCTAGCAGAAGTGCTGGGGCCCAGACTTTATGTCCTTGGTTGTTATGGGTTCTTCCCAGCAGGTTCGTGCCCACTGGTCCAGGGGCCTGAGCCTGCCTGTTTGCTGTGTCTGATTTCTCTTTCTGTTGGGTGCAGGGGCACAGGACCCAGGGCTCAGGGCTGTTGCACAGGCTGCTGTGGGGTGCTCACTGTGGTCTTACCCTTGGCTGGGAGAGGGTAGGAAGTCCATTCTGGATATTTTTCTCTTTTTTTTTCTTTTTTAATTTGCAGTGCTGGTAATTGAACCCAATTGAACCCTTTATGCTTGTAAGGCAAACACTCTACCAACTGAGCTATATCCCCAGTCCCCTGATCCTGGATATTTATTTCTTAAGAGATAAGTGGTGGCGTACATCTCTTCACATTCTATTCACCACATTTTCACTTCTTGCTAGTATCCTTATGAGGTAAAAATGTTTTTTTATATAAAATTATTCTTTTTTTCTGAGTTATTTGTGTCTTTGGTATGGTATCCAAGAAATCACTGCCAATTTCCATATCATTCATGTTTCCCCTATGTTTTCATTCAACACTTTAAAAATTTTACTTTCCACATGTAGGTTGTTCATCTATTTTATTTTCCCATGTGAAAGGTAAAGATGAAGTTTCAACATTTTGAATCTGAGTATCCAGTCTTTCCATCTCCATTTGTGGAACACTGTCCTTTTCACACTGAGTGGCCTGGGATCCTTTGCTAAAAATAACATTGTGGTATATGGGAGGGTTCATCCACTGACTGCTATTTTGATTGGTCTGTGTGTCTGGCTTTGTTCCACAGCACACTGTTGTGATTACTTTAGCTGTTAGCAAGTGTTGTAGCTCAGGAAGTTTCAGTCTTGAAACTTTGTTGTGTTTTTAAAAGTTGATCCTGACCATGGTAGGGATTGCCTTGCTGACCCCAGATCAATTCTTCCAGACCTAGGGCAACAATTTCAAACAATTTTACAATTCTCTGTCTTTTCTTCCCCACTTACTCTCAAGTCACATGCATCTCCTCCACCTAGATTGATTCCCACAGCCCACACACCATCCCCATACTCAGCAGTCTGGGCACTGGGCTGGAGACAGGCTCCTGGCCACATGACCACCTGCATGGAGCTCACCCTCCTCCCAGTCTCTCAAGGGGTTGTGTCTCTCCTGATGGCTCAGGGGAGGGGGGACTCCAGGCCTCTCATTGTTTATACTAGTGTTCCCTCAGACACTAGGATCTTTTCCCAAAGATAATTTCTCGGTCCTGGAAGAAGGCAGAGCAGAGCATGGTGGCTACTTGGACCCCTCCCCAGCACAGAAAGGAGTCCTGAGGAACAGCTGACCAGAGCAGTGGTTGACAGAACAAAAGCATGGAGACCCAGTATTAGACATTCTTAGGCCTGCAGGGGCTGGAAGTCCAGTAACTGGAGAGGCAAACGAGGATGGATTTCCCCAGCCCCAAACCTGGGCCAGTGTGGGGAGGGCAGCGGAAAGGGTTAGAAGAAGCCTATCACACACTCCCCACTGCGGCTGGCAGAAAGTTGACCAAGGGAAGCATGCAGGATCACAGGGCATGGAGGGAGATCCAGCAGTTGTGGACAGACAGCAGAGCCCAGCAGGACAGCTGTCTAATGGAGCCCACAGCTGGCCTGCTGCTGGAGGAGAACATAAATCAACTGTGTTTAACACCTCGGGTGAGCAACTATCAAACCAGAGGGAGCCCTGCAGCAGACGTCTCAGTGATCCAACTATGAGGAACTTGTAGAGAGTCCCTGCAGCCCAAAGCTGCTGCAACCCCCTCCCCAGGCAGACAAGGGGAGCAGGGATGAGCAGTCCCCTCTGGGAAGCGCAGTCTTAACCCACCCCGCACAGCCTGGAGCTGGGCACAGGGAGAGCAGATGCAGTGATTCACAGTGGCAGGAAAGGAGCAGGGATCCATCAGGATGACAGCCTGGGTCCTAGGCAGTGCCGAGAGACTGGAGCACAGACCCAGGACCATAGCCAAGGCTATTTGGACACTGACTGGGTGCTGCCTCGGTCCCAGTCAACAGAGGGAGCAGCACTCATGGTTCAGGACCTTGGGCAGTGGAAGGTAGAATCCAAGCAAATCAGATGAGTCTGGACCTGGCAGCAGGAACTAACGGTGCCAGGGCCATCTGTGTGGGTTGGAGGGCATGCTTATGCACCACAGACCACCCGTGGAGAATTCACTACCACAGGGCCAGGGCTTGCAGACATTCACCAGGCTCTGTGCCACTCTAAAAAAGACTCTGTGTAGGGGAGCAGGTTCAGTGCACCCCCTCAGTAGTCACAGCAACAGCCAGGATTCCTGCATCCTGAGCTCCTACACATCACAGAAACAGGCAAGCGACACCACCTGCACCTTCTGAGCAGCCAGTCTCAGGCCCTGAATTACAAATTTGAAACAGCTGGTAGGAAGTTCATGGCAACCCAGGGAGTGGCTCCTGTGCCCCAGCACCTCTGGGGGGACCCAAAGCCAAAGAATGATGGACATCCCCTAAAGGTCCCAAATTCTGAAAGACCAATCAAACTCAAGAAGAATTTTCTTCATTTTGGCACGGTTTACTACAGATAGCTCTAACATTTATTGTAAATAGCTCAACTTTGATCATGTATATATCATTCTTCATTTTGATTTGATAGTTGTTACCCTGGTAGCCAGCATTGTGTCTTCAACCCTTTTATTATATTTCTTCTACATTTGATATTTTGTATTAGTGTTTGAATCCAGGGGTGCTTAACCCCTGAGCCACATCCCCACATCCCCAGCACTACTTCAGGGTCTTACTAAGTTGCTTAGGGCCTCTCTAAGTTGCTGAGACTGGCTTTGAACTTGCAATCCTCCTGCCTCAGTCTCCCAAGCTGCTGGGATTACAGATATGTGCCACCACACCCTGCTCTCTTCTAATGATTTAAGGTATTAATTGGAATTATTTTCTCTGTTTTCCTAGATCAGGTTCACAGTTTCCTCTTACCCCTCTTTTCCCTCTTACATTACCTGCCACTGTCCCAAATTCCCTTAATTATCTTTTCCTTCTTCTTGCCTTGGTATGTATTATTCTTAAATATCTTTTCTTTCTTTTTCCTTTTTTCTTATATTCTTTTGACCAATATTTTTCTCCTCCCATTTTCAGTACCTATACAAGATTATATCAATTTTACTATATTTAATAACTGTTTTTTCAGCCTATTCCAAAACTATATCACAAGTACATACTTGATTTGCAGAAACTGTGAAGAACAATATCAACTTTTTCATTTTTCATGAGGTTGAGTAGTATGTAGCTATGGTTTGAAGGGACTGTAGTAGGTAGGATTTTATGGCTTCTGTCAAAATGGTGCTGATACAGCGAACAACAGAGAAGTTGAAATATGAATACTCAGCTATTCACTCAGCCCATGATTTTTAAGAGAAAGAAGCTAATGAAATAGTCTCTTGCATAAAAGACCAAGTGATAATCATCCCAATAGATGGGTAGATGCACAGTTTGAAAAATCAAGGGAACAAACCACCCCTTAAACCACAACACTTCAACAACTAACTATATTGATACCACAGTGGATGAAATGTTGGAGAAAGAATTTACAAAATTCATAGTTAAAATGTGCAATGAGCTCCAAGATGTAAAAAATGAAATAAGAGAGAAAATACAGGAAATGAAGATCATTTTGATAAAGTTATAGAGATTCTGAAAAGGAGCAAACAGAAATCATGGAAATAAGACCCCAATGAATCATATTAAAATTTTAATGAAAAGCATCATCAGTAGATTATACCATTTAAAGACTGATTTTCAGGATTTAAAGTAAAAGTTTAAAATCTTGAAAGTAAAGTCAAATATAAAGAAAAGATGATAAGAGATCATGATCAAAATCTGGGGTAACATCAAGAGACCAAATTTAAGAACACTTGGAGTGGATGAAGGCTCTGAAATAAACTAAAGAAATAAACAATCTTTTCAATGAAATTACATTAGAAAAACTTCCAATTCTTAGGAATCATATGGAAATCCAAATACAAGAAGCACATAGAACTTCAAATAGGCAAGATCAAAAGAGATCCTCTCCAAGACACATTGTGATAAAAATAACTAAGACATAGAATAAAGACAGAATTTTTAAAGCTGGAAAAGAAAGACAGGATGTTACATATCAACTGATCTCTCAACTCAAGACTTGAAAAGTCAGGAGGAGTTGAAAAATTATATAACAAGACCTAAAAGATAATGGGTGCCAATAAAGATTACTACATTCAGCCAAATTATCCCCCAGAATATAAGACAAAATAAAAACCTCCCATGATAAGAAGAAACTAAAGGAGTTCATAACCACTAAGTTTGTATTACAAAACATATTCAGTGAAATATTCCATGCAAAAGCTATAAAAAATGGAAAAGGAAAACCAGCATGGGGATAAATTGTAGCAGAAGAATAAAGTCTGAATTATGCATTAGAAGCAAAAAAAAAAAAGCAAGCAAAAAAAAACCTCTCTGTAATAACATGTAAATGGTCTCAACTGTTCAATCAAAAGTCATACACTGACAGACTGAATTAAAAAAATCAAGACCTAACCATATGCTGTTTGCAAGAGATGCACAGTTACAAAGACATCAACAGATGAAGGTGAAAAAAATGAGAAAAGATACAAGATGCAAATGATAGCTGAAATGAAGCAGAGATAGCTACTCTTATCTCAGACAAAGTAGACATCAATTAAGGCAACTAATCAGAAGGCACAAAGATGTCACTTTGTAGTAATTAAGAGACTCATCTAAAAAGATATTGTGATTTACATATTTATGACCCAAAAGATGGTGCATCTATTTATATAAAACAATGCTTCTTAATATAAAGAAACAAGTAGACTGTGATAAAATAACATTTGGTGATTTTAACAAACCCTTCTTACCACTACATAGGTTATCCAGACATGAACTAAGCAAAATTTCTTTAGAACTAAAAAAATAGTAGCCATTCTAATTGGAGTAAAATGAAATCTTAGTGTTGTATTAATTTGCATTTCTCTAATTACTAGAGATGTTGAACACTTTTTCATATATTTATTAATCACCTATATATCTTCTTCTGTAAAGTGTCTGTCCAGTTCCTTAGCCCATTTATTGATTGGTGTAACATTTTGTAAGTTCTTTATAAATTTTGGAGATTAGTGCTCTATCTGAAGTGCATGTGGAAAAGATTTTCTCCCACTCTGTAGGCTCTCTTTTCACATTATTGATTGTATCCTTTGTTGAGAAAAGCTTTATAGTTTGAATCCATCCCAACATATATTTATGATTACATGAATGGCATGAATCTACATCATGCATAGAAATGAAAAGTTGTACCCCATTTGTGTACAATGAATCAAAATGCAGTCTGTAAAAATAAAAAATAATAATAATAAATAAAGAAGTAAAAGAAATACTATTAATCAAATGAATCTAACAGACACCTGTAGAGTATTTCATCCACTGACAACTGAATTCTTACTTCTCAGTAGCACATGGAACATTCTCTAAAATAAATCACATTTTAGGGCACAAAGCAAATCTTAGCAAATACAATAAAAACAAGAGAATTCCTTGCATCCTATCAGATCAAAATCAATAAATTTAAAAATGACAGGAAAAAAACAAACCATTCTAACATCTAAAGATTGAATAATAAACTTTAACTTAATGAATGGATCACAGAACAAATCAGGGCAAAAATAAAAGAAAATTAGCAAGAAATAAGAATAAAGATACAATATATCAAAATCTCTGAGACAGTATGAAGGCAATTCTAAGAGGAAAAATTATTAGTACTGAGTTCCTATATTTATAAAAATAAAAAGCTACCAAGTAAATAATCTAATATTACACCTCGAGGATCTAGGAAAAGAAAAACAAAGTAACACCAAAATCAGAAGAGAGGAAATAAATAAAATTACCTCCAAAATCAAGTTGAGACTAACAAAAACAATGCAAATGATACATGACAAAAAGAGTTCATTCTTTAAAATGATAAACAAGATTGATAAATATTTAGTCAAATAAACACAAAGAAAAGAACCAAATTAACAATATTGGAGATAAAAAAGTAAATATCACCACAGATACTACTGAAATTCATACTTTTGTGAGAAACTATTTGGGAGTTTATACTCCAATAGGTTAGAAAATCTCAAAGATACTGACAAATTCCTAGAGATATATGAATACCTAAATTGAGCCATGAGGATATAGAAAATTTAAACAGAGCAATATAAAGAAATAAAATAGAATCAGCTATTAAAATATTTCTAACCAAAACCCAGAACCAGCTGAATTCTTAGCTAAGTTCTACTAGGCCTTTAAAGAAAATTCTCCTCAAATTATTCCATGAACTTGAAAGGGAGCAAAGAGAGCAAAATTTATCCTATGAAGTCAGTGTTACCCTGATTCCAAATCAAACAAAGTCACACCAAGGAAAGAAAATTCAGGCCAACATCCTTGATGAATACAGATGTAAAACTTCCTAATGGAATATTGACAAACTGCATTCAAAAACACTATAACATAGTGTTACCATGAAGAAATGGTGAGATGACCCCAAATTAAAAAGCTTCTGAACAGCAAAGGAAACAAGAGCATGGAGAGCCTGCAGAATAGATCTTAGCAACGTGCTCCTCAGATAGAGGTTTAATATCCAGAAAACATAAAGTATTCAAAAAACTTAATACCGAACACCAACAATAACAAAAATTAACCTAATTAGTAAGTGGGAAAAAGAACTGAACAGACATTTACCAAAAGAAGAAACACAAATGGCCAATAAATATATGAAAAAAGTTTAACATCTCCAGATGTCAGGGAAATACAAGTCAAAACCACCTTGAGATTTTATCTTACTCTAGTCAGAATGGCAATTATCAAAAATATGAATCATAACAATAAATACTGGTAAGGGTGTGAGGGAAAAGGTACACTCATACATTTTTGGTGGGACTTCAAATTTGTGTCACCATTCTGGAAAGCAGTATGTAAACTCCTCAAAATAGTAGGAATGGAACCACCATATCACTCAGCTTTCCCAGTCCTCAGTATTCAGAAGATCTAAAATCAGCATACCATAGGAATTTAGCCACATCAATGTTTATAGCAGCACAATTTACAATAGCCAGACTATGGAACCAAAATTCCAGTCAACAGATGAATGGATAAAGAAAATGTGGCATATGTACACAATTAAATATTACTCAACCATAAATATGAATGAAAATATGGCATTTGCCAGTAAATGTGTGGAACTGGAGAAAATCATGCTCAGTGAAATAAGCCACACCCACAAAATAAAAGATAGAATATTTACTCTGATATGCGGAAGCCAGGCCATATAAAGAAAAAAGAGTAATAGAAAAGGGGGGATAATTCCATGAAGATACAAGAGAGATCAGTGGGATAGAGAAAGGTTACTAAGGGGGAAGGAAGAAGTACAGGAAAAGGGAGGAAAGGGAGATTGAATCTGATCAAGCTTTCCTATGTACATATATAAATACACCACAGTGAATCTCACTTTTATGTATATCCACAAGGCACTAATTTAAAAAAAAAACTTTAAAAACAAGAAAGATGAGTAGAGTCAAAGAAAGGGAATGAGAAAGGGAGGAGAAATGAAAGGGGAAATTCTGGGGACTAATTCATAGCCAATTACACTTCATGTGTCTATAATTACATCAAAATAAAGCCTAATATTATGTAGAACTAAAAAGAACTAATGAAAATTAAATTTTAAAAAAAGATTCCCTTAAAGACATTGAGGACAATGGAGAGTACTGGATTAAAGAATTTGAAAATGGCTATGAAAGAAATATGGAGCAGCTGTCTCCATGGTAGAAAGAGCTGTTTACATATTATATGCCAAAATATTTATTGGACAAATAATTATTCATAAATAATTTTGGTTGCTAGGAGCCACTTAGAATTCAATATCACTACAAGAATTAAAACCAAAATTTGAAAGACAATAGATGGCTGGTTGTAAGAATGGAGAGTGCAATTCTTTGTCCCAAGGCCAAAAGTAACAGTCTGAAAGAGAAACTCCATCTGGCTCTGAGGGAGGGTATTGTAAGTCACTCAGTGTTGCTGTGCTTTTATAAACCCAGGCACCATATTTTTCTGGGACACTTGAGAAGTGTGGAGTGGAAATTGTTATGTGTTATAAGCTCAAAATTTATACAAAACCTAGACAAATTGCAAAGAAAAAAATTATGCAAGAATATTCATAATATCATCTCAAATATTTCAAAATGAAAATGTCAATATCATTATAAATATACATATAGTAATACATGTGTAACATATTGTATAAAATGTATAAAATAATATATTAATGTCAACATTGATAGCATTAATATCAATTCTCATATTTCTTAACTATATTTATAATGATTATAGTTCTACATGATAACCAACATATCATTTAAATTAATTTTGCTTTTAAAGGTATCATTAGAAAATTTAATTTCCATAGGTGGCTTGCATTATTCTTCAGCACTGTTCAGGAGTCTGCATGGAAGGAAGTCGCACAGAGGACCAGGGACAACCATGCTCATTAATTCCTGCGGGAGAACATCCCACCCACTCTTCTCATGGCCCCCAGGACCTCCTTGTTCCTCAGGCTGTAGATGATGGGATTGAGCATAGGGGTGAGGATGGTGTAGAAGACAGCCAGGTTCTTATCCTCTTCTGGTGAGCGGAGACTCCTGGGTCGGAGATAAGTGTAGACAAAAGGTGCATAGTAAAATATCACCACAGTTATATGTGTCGAGCACGTGGTGAAGGCCTTTCTTCTTCCCTCTTTTGAGTGCATATGGAAGACAGCCAGAAGGACCCGTCCATAGGAGGCAGTGATGCCAAGGAAAGGGACAAGGAGAAACAGACTTGTGCTCACAAACACCATGTACTCATAGACCCAGGTGTCTACACAGGCCAGAGGCAACATGGCTGGGATGTCACAGTAGAAGTGATTGATGGCCCTGGACCTGCAGTAAGGAAGATGAAGAGCATAGAGGGTATGTGCCAGGGAGTTGATGGAGCCCAGGATCCACGTTCCTATGATCAACTTCAAACACATCCTTTTACTCATGCGGATGGGATAGTGGAGTGGGTGACAGATGGCCACAAAGCGGTCATAAGCCATGGAGGCCAGGATTAAACCTTCAGAACCAGCCATTGTCACAAAGAAGAAGCTTTGAATGCCACAACCCAGGAAGGAGATGCTCTTCTGGCCAGATAGGAAGTTGTATGCCATCTTGGGGACAGTGGTGGAGATGAACATCAGGTCCATGAGGGAGAGCTGACTAAGGAGAAAGTACATGGGGGTATGGAGATGGGGGTCCAAGAAGATGAGGGCTGTCATTCCTGAGTTCCCCAAACAGGCGAAAACAAATACAGAGATGATCAGAAGAAAGGGAAGTAGGCCTTTCTGATTTGGGGGAAACAACCCCATTAAAATAAAGTCATTTGAAGTTTGGTTCCATTTCTCCATGAAAATCTTCTGCCTTAATTTCCTTGAAATAAAGCAAAAACTAAGCAATAAATATGAAATGAAGCAGAAAGAGAGAATGAGAAGAAATTGATTTTATTAGTCTTTGTTAATAAATCCTTTTTCCCTCAATACTCTAGCCTTTATTAAATTTATTTTAAAATCTGAATTGAATGTTCCTGCCCTGGTTCTCTTTGGTAACCATCTTACAAGTCACAGACGGATGTAAGGTCTTAATGTATAAACTCTAGTACCAAATGTATCAAACACAACGAGGTAGCTGGGGCCTTCCTTCCTGCTGACTCCTGGCAGGAGCATTCCTCAGGACTCTGCACCAGTCTCAGCCCTTGAGGAAGCCAGGGTCCTGCTTCCCCCTCCTCAACTCAGCACTCATGTTTACCACAGAGCTGGGCTGTGTGGCTCAGAAGGTCCCTGTGTGCTTGAATCTGCATCCTCGGTGACTTTGCCTGCTGCACATCTTTAGTTCCTGCTCTCACCTTCCCATGGGCACTTCTGCAGTTGAGTAACCAGGGTCTTCTCTCAGGAGCTGTGCTCCTCACCTTCTCAACAGAAGTTTCTCTACTGCTCCTAAACTTGTGTCACTGTCCAAAAGCACTGTTTGAAATCTGTGAAGGTATGGTGTGTCCTATATGATCCACCTAACACTTCTCTATGTGATCATGCTTAGTTCTGTATTTCAGGCCGGTCAAAGAACAAGGACCTTAGAGAGGATGTTTACTTCCTCTTCCTGTCCTATAGTTCAGTTTCCATAAGGTGCAGGCAGAAGAGTGAATCTGCTGCTATGCTATTCAACTAGGAAAGAATCTTAACTGAGGCATATTCGAGATTTATAGCTTATATGTATATTTAATGATTCTCCTCAGAGTTAATTGCATAAGTGAAGTAACAAAAATTTGATGTTTATCACCAAAAGAGAAAAAGTAAGGAAACCAAAAATAGAGGGGAAAAATGAGTGACTTTCCTCTTCTTGATAAATTTTTCTACTTTTTATGCCCATTCTTAATTGGTATATATACACACATGCACTATATATATATATACATATATATATACATATATATATACCAATTAAATATATATATAAGAAAGAATTTTATACATCTTAATTAATTTAATTCTAGCAACAACCCTAAGAGGTAAGGGTTAATATATCACTATTTTATAGGTGAAAAAACATAGGCACAGAAAGATTCATTTACACAAGGTTATATTACTAATAATTGGCAGTTCTGAGATGCTAACCAGGTAGGCTAGAGTCAGGAAGTCTAAACTCCACTATACCCTACTTTGTCTAAGGTTAAGGAAATGTTATTAATAGTTAACCCCAGTATGTTAAAATTGATTCCCACTGCTAATATTTTTGTACACATATTTCCAAGTTGATAAATTTTCAAGTATTTATTAGATAAATTTTTAAATACAAATCAAATAAGTTATTCATGTTTGAAATCCAACTCTTAATATCCCTTCTTTTACTCTTTAAGTCATCTCACTTCTGGCAATAAGTTGGTCTTTTCATTCATTTCCCCAAATTTGTATAAACTCTGATTATAATATTTTATATCTCCCATTTGGGTACTGGACATCTTCCCATACCTAGCTTGCTATGAAATATTCTGTGTTGCATTTTTGTACCCATCCAGCTGAAAGAAACACTGAGGTTGCATGCTGTCTCAGATATGAATTTGGGTCATTTGGGATTATTGACTTTTCAACAGGAAAAAAACAGTAATTAATAGCTTGTCACAATTTAAACTTAGTAACAAAACAATTTTTGCTTTATATAATTGTGGTAAACATGAATAATATTTTGAAAAGGACATCTAATAAAAAAATGGAATGCATTTTTAAAGCTTTCAATTTGACAAACATTAGGAAGGAATCACGTTTTTGGAGCTGAACAGGTGCATGGATGTGTTGGGCATGTGGGAGCGATGGGAGCGCAAGCAGCTCTGCTTCTAAAAACTTTAAGAAACAAAAACACATGACCTCAAAGAAAATGAAGAAACATCTTCATGATACATCCATCCCTTAAAAATGTACTCACTGCTTCCATTTTGTGACAATGCTGCAAGTATCGACTTGCTTTGGTGCTTAAAATACACGTGATTTCACAATCTGGAGTTAATATGTAGTGGGTGACAAGACAATAGAACAGCCGCTCACACATTCCTTATGGCTACACAGCCATTCATATGGGAAAGAGAAATAGAGCAGGGAGGAAGGACAGAGGGACAGCTGGGCAGAGCACTGAGGAACCCACTCCAAGGAGGTGCTGTGGGAGCCTCAGGCTCTGGAACACTCTGCACAGACTGAGGAGCAGGACCAGCCCTGGAGGGAGCCTGCCTGGGTCCTCAGCAAAACAGCAGAGAGAAAAATACTCTGGAAGCTCCAGGCACCAGGGCAAGTGTGCAGGGAGGAATGAGGACTTAGTCTCTGTTTTGGACCAAGTGAGAGGCCAGTGGGTGGGGCATGGGGGTCAGGTCCACTCTGGAGCTCACACCGGAGACTCTGGTTGAGCAGAGATGTGAGAGGAAGTGCCCAAGGCAGATACTGGGCAGTGGGTAATGAGGAAAACTGGGGCAACCCTGGGTTCAGCAGAGAGGGTCAAGCATGTTAGGGACCCCTGAGGCCTGGCACATCAGCACAGCTGGGTGCTGCTTAGGGACAGGGTGGAACCCTTTGAATCCTCTATCTCTGCCCCCTTGGCTCATGGGCGATAGCATTGCAGGCTCTCAGCAGATCTACTGTTTAACTCAACCAAATAATAGCTTTAGGAGTAAATTAGTAATAGAGACCAAACTAACAAAGTGTGACTAGATCATTTTATAATTGGTGTTTACCATGCATATCCCAGAAACTAAGGTACTTTCTCCTTTGTTTAGTCCAGGTTTAATTTCAGAGGAAGAAAGGAGCCAGCAGTCCTGGCAGGGCCAAGCCCTGAACACACATTAAGTTTATGACTTCCATGGGCCAGTCTTTTGAAGGGAGATCTATGTTGACCATTAGATTCTCTGATAAATAATTATAATTTAGTGTCATAAAAATGTTTCGTGATAGTTACTGCAATAATTATTTTTTTCCAAAATTGAAAACTTTTCTGTTGTCATGTAATTGATAAAAATATTTACTCTCAGTGCCCTGTACTTCTTGGATTTGATGGTGTTTTAATCTGGGACGCTGAAGTTTGTCCTGAGGGTCTGAATTCATTGATGACCAGGAAGTTTTCTCATTGGGGATGGAACTTATTTTCATGCACCAGCATTACATGAAACACCACCCTTTAGTTACATTATAACTTGGAGAATATTGTCTCTGTGGCTACAAGGTGTGTCTAAGATTCGTGTGTCCCTTAGTCATCCTTCAAGGCACATTGCTCAATTATGTAGTTTTAAAAAACTCTCATTTGACAGGTCCTAACACAGGAAAGTGAAGCAAATGTAGAAACACTTGCAAAGTTAACAAGCAAAATACACTTTTAAAAGTATCACAGACTTTCATCCCAAGAACAATGAGCAAACAGTCTGAGCCTCTGCTAACTCAATCCCAACAACCTCAGGTGAGAGTTGTGGAGATGAAGAGTAAGAGAGCTCTGTGTGTCCTGCACGCACGGGGGCCTGAATGTGTATCGATCTCCCCTATTCCTTCCATACCTCAAACATGGAAGTGACTCAGACCTAGAGAAACGCATTATCTCAATTAAGGTCACAATCCTGGAGAGCAGCACACTGTGGAATTTTAAGCTCACATCACCTCATTTTCCTTGTTTTTTGGTATCAAGGATTGAACCTAGAGGTGTAAACATTGAGTACATCCCCAGCCCTTTTTATTTTTTTTATTTTGAGACAAGTTCTGACTGAGTTGCTTAGTTCCTTGCTTAGTTGCTGAGGCTGACTTTGAACTTTTGATCCTATTGCCTCAGGCTCCAGAATCATTGGGATTACAGGGGTGCACCACCACGCCCGGCACCCATTTTACTGTTATGTTTATTCTTATCTTTTCCAATCTGTCATGTAATGACTTAATCTTTGTTCAATAGAAAGTGTTTCCTTTGGAAAGGAAAACCACATCTCCAAAAGGTCTCCAGTAGTTAAAGCTAACACAAATCAGCTCAATAATATTATTTTGTCTCACCTCATTTGAAGTTCTTGAGTTTGTATTTTGAGAAAGTAAGTTTATAATTAAAAGATTCCCTGCTTACAGTTTACTGAATTCTTCAAAATGTTTAAACACCAATCTATGCTCAGTCTGCCAGGCTAAGCAACTAGGGCTGCCACCGAGCCGAAAGAAATTCTCAGAACACCTTCAGTGCTCACTGCTCCCACCTCTCGCCATCGTCTTTGTGCTGGAATCACAAAGCTCTTCACCTTGTGTAGTGCTCCCTGTGTTATTCCCACACATCTTCCTTTGCTATTCCTTGTTCATGTGGAAAAAGTAAGACATGTCTCACTTACTCAGGTTCTACACACGGGAACAGAAGGATGAGCTGCCACACCTGGTGTGCAAAACCTTCCAGCAAAACTTACATGTCCTCCTTTTTCCTCTAATTGATCCCCAGTGTCCAAGCCCACAGGGACAGAAGGCTTGGCCATTTCACCTGAATTCGCTGATTTGGAGATGAACTCAGTTCAAACTTAGAGCAAATCCACCAACCTGGTCAGCTCTGCAGCTCTCACCTGCTGCCCTATTAGTCTCAAGAGTGACAAATCCAGCTATTCCAGAACAGGATGGAGATCTGTAAGGGGTGTTAGGTAACGGATACTGAAATCCCCTTTTTTAAAAAATTTATTTATTTTGATTCATTGTACACAAATGGGGTACAGCTGTTGTTTCTCTAGTTGTACACGAAGTAGAGTCACACCATTTCTGTAATCATACATGTACATAGGGTAATGATGTTTGTATCATTCTGTTATTCTTCTTACCCCCCCAATCCCACCCCCCTTTTTTCTCTATGCAATCCATCCTTCCTCCATTCTTGCCTCCCTTTCACCCCGCATTATGTATCATCATCTACTTATCAGAGACATGATTCAGCCTTTGGTTTGTGTGGGATTGGCTAATCTCACTTAACATGACGTTCCCCAAATTCATCCATTTACCTTCAAATGCCATAATTTTATTCTTCTTTATGGCTGAGTAATATTCCACTGTGTATATATACCACAGTTTCTTTATGCATTCATCTATTGAAGGACATCGAGGTTGGTTCCACAATCTAGTTATTGTGAATTGAGCAGCTACGATCATTGATGTGGCTGCATCACTGCAGTATGCTGATTTTAAATCCTTTGGGTATAGGCCATGGAGTGGGATAGCTGGGTCAAATGGTGGATCCATTCCAAGTTTTCTAAGGAATCTCCACACTGCTTTCCAGAGTGGCTGCACCTAATAGAAGAAAAAGTAGGTCCAAATCTTCATCATGTGGGTTTAGGACTAGATTTCCTAAACTTGACTACCAAAGCTCAAGAAATAAAAGCAAGAATCAATAATTTGGATAAAGTCAAACTGAAAAGCTTTTTCCCAGCAAAGGAAGCAATCAGCAATGTAAAGAGAGAGCCTACAGAGTGGGAGAAAATCTTTGCCACACACACTTCACATAGAGCACTCATTTTCAGAATCTATAAAGAACTCAGAAAACTTTACCCCAAGAATACAAAGGCCCCAATCAATAAATGGGCTAAGGAAATGAGCAGACACTTTACAGAAGAAGACCTATGAGCAATCAACAGATGTATGAAAAAATGTTCAACATCCCTAGTAATAAGAGAAATGCAAATCAAAACCACCTTAAGATTCCATCTCATCCCAATTAGAATGTCTATTATCAAGAATACAAGCAACAACAGGTGTTGGCGAGGATGTGGGGGAAAAGGTACACTCATACCTTACTGGTAGGGTTGCAAATTAGTGCAGCCACTCTGAAATCCCCTTTTTGTCGATTAGAGACCTGAGGATCAACCAGTTGTAGGAATCCTTTATGAGTTTTCTGCTGGATAATAGCTACATTAGCACCAGGAACAACTACTTTCTATAGTCTTGTCAGTTTCCAGAGGAAATTTTTGGAGCTTGTGACTAAGTTAAATTAAGCTATGGGAAATATATTCTTCTATTTGAGCAGAGGTAGATGACAGTTTTGTAATAATACTAACCCAGTCAGAAATTCTACTAACAAAAATTTGATTTAGATAAATTGTGATTAAATGAAGATCAGGATTCCTGTAAATAAATCTATCCTACCAGATCCGCTGCTGACTAGGAGACTGAGTTGGGATAAACACTTAAAATATTAGTTTGTTGACAAATCAGTAAAACAAGACTAATTGGAAGGACATTCTGAGATCTAAGAAGTTAGCATACCAAATGTTTACAGAGTATCTGCTGCTGGGTTGGGAATGGATAGATGTGAGAATCTCTTACTACCTTATTAAATCCAGATATTGAGAAAACAGAGGTGTGTATTCAAGTTATTTTTAGTACTTAACTTAGACCTGGAGTTTCTTATCCTATAATGAGATGACAATATTATTTAATAGGATTATAGTCAATAAATATTAGTAACTCATATTATGGAAATATAATGAGGTACAAAACAAAAAAAAAAATGAGTTCCATTGTTTCAAATTCCAGGAGTGCATATGTTACAAATTTACAGATTTTTTTTATTATTTTTGCTCATCTTTTGAGAGTACCTTCTGCCTCCCCTTTGGGCAGAGTGATGCCCATTGCATCTGCCTGCAGAACTCTAGCCCAGCTAAACCCACCTGTCTTGTGCTCCCAGGCTGCACAATCCACAGGGAACTACGAAACAAGGCTGGAGAAGAATGCAAGCCATGACGACAGATCTCAGTTTGAAGTTATGAATACAAATATCATATTGGTCATTTGGCATGTCACAAAATGTTCTTATTCTCTAAACTCTAGTTGTTTTCTTTTTTTCCTATTTGTGTTGATTTAATTTCCTTTTCTTGCCTGTTTGCTCTAGCTAGAGTCTCAAGAACTATGCTGAATTGGAGTGGTAAGAGGTGGACATTTTTACATTGTTCCTGATTTTAGAGGAAATGCTTTCAGTTTTTTTTTTAATGCAGTGAGATATTAGTTCAATTTTGTCATATACACCCATTACAGTGAGGAAGTAAGTTCCTTCTATCCCTATCAGTGTTGAGATAATTTTCTCTAGGGTGCTTAACTTGAGTAGGTGCTGGATTTTGTTGAAGGTTGGTTTGCGTCTATTGGGATGGTCATCTGAATTTTGGGCTTAATTCTCTTTATGTAGTGAATCATATTTAATGGTTTGCATATGTTGAACAATCTTGTATCCCTGGGACAAAACCCACTTGATCATAGTGTACTATCATTTTAGTGTGTTTATCAGTATGGTTTGCAATATTTTATTAAGGACTATGCATCTATGTTCATCAGGGATATTGATCTGATGTTTTCTTTCCTTAATATATCTTTGTCTGGTTTTGGTATTAGGGTGGTAATGGCTTCATAGAAAATCTCGGGAATGTGTCTGTCTTTTATAGTGCTTTTTTGTCACTCTAACTAAAAGACTTAACCAGAACAACTGTAGAGGATGAAAATTTATTTGAGGTCTCATGGTTGCAGAGATCTTAGTCAACAGAAGGCTGGATCCATTCCTTAGGACTCAAGGTGAGGCAGGAAATCATGGCAGAAGAGTGTGGCAAAGAAAAAGACCTCACATAATGATCTGGAAGCAGAGTGAGAGGTCCCCACTTGCCAGACACAAAAATATACCCCAAAGCCACACCCCAATTCCTACCTCCTCCAGCCACACCCTACCGCTTTGTTTACCACTCAGTTAGTACCCTATTAATCAGGGGATTAATTCACTGATTGGATTAAGACTCTCACAACCCAATCATTTCCCCTTTGAATTTTCTTGCATTGCTTCACATGTGAGCTTTTGTGGAACACCTCACATCCAAACCATAACAGCTGTTTTCCTTTTTATATCATGGAATAATTTGAGGAGAATTTCATTGGTACTTTTTAAAGTCTGGTTAAAATAGTATGAGGATCCTTCTGTTCCTGGTTTTCTCTTCTTTGGAAGCATTTAATTGCTGATTTTATCTCATTGCTTGATATTAGTGTATTTTAGTTTTTTATATCCTTGTGGTTTAATTTGGGCAGGTAATATGCATCTAGAAATTTGTCCATATCTTACAGATTTTTCAGTTTATTAGAGTAAAATTTCAAAATATTTTCTAATGATCTTCTGCTTTTCAGAGTATCTGTGGTGATAACTTTTATTCATGTCTAATTTTGTTGATTTGAGAGTTCTCCTTCTTTCTTTTGGTTAATTTGTCTTAATGATTAGCAATATTGCTTATCTTTTTAAAAAACCAAATCTTTGTTTCATTGATCCTTGGATTGTTTTATTTTCATTCTCAATTTCATTAATTTCAGCTCTAATCTCATTTTTTTCTGAATTTCCATTGATTTTTAATTAGTTTGTTCATATTTTATAGGGGCTCAAGTTTAACATTTTTTATTTGGGTATTTCTATTTTTTAATGTAGGAACTCAAACTTATAAATTTTCCTTTTACAACTACCTTTATACTCTTCCAATGATTTGATCTATTATGTCTCTCCTCTCATTTTTCCAATTAATTTTTTGATTTCTCCCTTGATTTCCCTTATGATACATTATCCATTCAAAAGTGTATTATGTAGGCTGGGGATATAGCTCAGTTGGCAGAGTGCTTGCCTTGCATGCACAAGGCCGTGGGTTCAATCCCCAGCACCACACACACACAAAATGTATCATGTAATCTTCAAGGGTTATAATGGCTTCTGTTTTTTATCTTGTTTTCTAATTTTATGCCATTATGATCTGATAGACTGCAAGGGACTATCTCTAATTTATTGTATTTGTTAACTTGCTTTGGACCCTAAAGTATGATGTACTTTAAAGAAAGTTCCATGTGCCACTGAGAATTAAGTAAATTTTGTTGTCAATTGATGAAATATTTTATTGATGTCTTTTAGGTTCTTTTGAATAATAATGCTTATTATTTCTGAAGAGTCTTAGTTTATGTCTGGATGACCTATCTAATGGTGAGGGATGTGTATTGAAATCATCACCTATTGTGGTCTCTTTCATTCTTTATCTTGAGAAGGGTTTGATTTATGTGTGCAGTTGCATGGGTTTGGGGGGATAAATATTTACAATCATTTTATTTTTTTGGATGATTCCCTTAACTAGCGTGGAATGACTCTTTGCCACTTCTGATTAATTTCAGTTTAAATTCAACTTTCTCAGATATGAGAATAGCTACCACTCATTGCTTTTGATCTCCATTTTCATGACATATTATCTCATTCTTTAAAATTCAGTTTATGAAAGTGTTTGCATATAATGTGACTCTCTAAAAACATATAAAGTTTGTTCTTTTGGTTTTTTTTTAAATCCATGCTTCCAATCTATATCATTTGATTGGAAAATTTAGACCATGTGCATTCAGTGTTATTATAGAAAATATTTTTATTTTCTGACATTGTAATATATTTTTAGTACTTTGTTCAGACTTGCTTCTAGTTAAATCAATTATTCGTCCAGTAACATCCATCACGAGGCTACTTCTGATTTTATTCCTCATTTCTTCTGTATGAAATATTTTATCAAGTAGTGTTTTGTAGTATAGGTTTTATGGTTATGAATTCTTTTAGTTTATGCTTGACATGGAAGGTTTTATTTCAACTTTAATTGTGAGGGACAATATTGCTGGATATAGTAATCGTTGTTCGCACTTTTTTTTTTTTTTTTGGTCTTAGCATATATTATTTCAAGCCTTCCTGGTTTATATGGTTTAGGCTTAGCGATCAAGCTAACCCCTAATTGACTTACCTCTAAATGTGACCTGCCATTTTTATCTTGTGCCTTTTCAATTTCTATCCTTATTCTGCATATTAGAATTTTTAATTATAATGTGTATTAGGATCTTTTTTGATCTTGCCTATTTGAGGTTCTAATTCTTGTATATGGATTTCCATATCACCACTAAGGTTTGGAAAATTATCTGAAATTATTTCTTAAAGAATGATGTGCATTCCCTTAGTTTGTATTTTAGAGATTTCATCTACCCCATTGATTCTTAGATTTGGTATTTTAATCCTATCCCAGATTTTTGAATACTCAGATGATGGTTGGTTTTTAACATATTTTCTTTATTTTTGGCTTTATTTTGAAGATTATGTATGTTGTTTTCCTGGCCTGTGAGTCTGTCTTCCAAGTGGTCTAAACTATTGCTGATGTTTTCAACTAAATTTTAATTTGTTTATTGAGTCTTTCATTTCCAGGATTTCTGTTTTGACTGTTTTTTTTTTTTGAGAAATTCTATTTCTTTATTGAGATTAACTTCCCCTTCCTGTATTTCCTAAGTTCACTCCTTATATCTCTTTTAGCCCATTGAACATTTTAACTCAACTTTATTAATTCTTTTTCTGACATTTCCTCTACTGTGATGTCAATGGATCAGTTGTTGAAATGTAGGCAGTGTGGGGTGGTTTCTTCCTTTGTTTTTCATATTGATTGTGTGTCTACCCATCTGCTTAGAGTATTATTGTTTCTACTTTCATACAGTGGGCTGTTTAATGAGCTTATTTCTCTTAAGTGCTCCAGTCTGGGAGAATATCCAGGTATTGATTTTCTCATTTAATGTGTATCCTCTACTATTCCCAGTTTTATAATCACTTCGACAGAAGGTATAAATGCTATTAACTACAATCACTTCAGAGTAAATCCACTTACTAAAAACTTGCTAGGGGGTACTTGTTGCAAATGTTCTCCTTGTCTCCTCTAGTCTGGGTACAAAATTGTGGTGATGTTCTGTAATATTAAGATAGTAAAATTGCTATTACATTATAGAGGAATTGAAAGGAGGAGGAAAGAAAAATTGGGCAAAGGAAAATCAGAAAGAGAAAAGATACACAAGACAATGCAAACCAAGGTAAAGGAAAGAGAAAGATTGGTTGGGGGGAATTTGAGACAGCAGCAGCAGGTTATGCAAGATTTCTTAGTAAGAAAATCAAGTGTAAACCTGAACTAGGATAATAAAGATAGAGAACTATTCCAGTTAATGCTTTAAAATATTAGAAGAAATACAACCAAATGGGATGAAGGTGAAATACCCAATAATAAGGGAAAATATATGAATTCAAAATGAAAAGTGATGTATGTAAGATTAAAATTGATGTTAAAGCTATTTATAATTATCCATGCCATGGTGAAGAAACTTCCTGAACATTCCTTATTTATATTTCATCAGAATTTGGGGCATTTAGAAGATGCCCACTAATCTTCAGCATCACTTCAATGCCTCCCTATATGTGGAGATTGTGATCACACCAGCTCACCTCTCATGCAATTTTAGGGAGTTCCCTCAAAACTGGTGTGTCTGGTTACCTACCTACCACCTTTCTGTTCTGTCAGAAGAGACCAGGTCTAATGGTCTGTGACTTATTAACCTGGTTAATCCCTGTTAGGGCTGGTAGTCTTATGTGCCCATCAGAAGAAAAGCTCTGTGTGTCCAGCACTGTTAAATCCAGTGTGGGATACCCTGTGCACATTTCGGAGTGTGTGGAGCATGGCCATTTTGGTCTGTTTGATGAGGTACTGGGTGTCCATTGGGGAACTGTTTGTGGCACTGCTGCCCTCTCTGAAGTTCACAGGTTACATGTCAGTGGGCTTGGATTTGGGCTTGCTGTTTAGTGGCTCCTGTCTGTGGGTTGATGCTCTATAAGCCCCTTTAGGGCTATAGTATTTGTGTTTACTTGAGGTTCTCTACTGGCTACTTGGATTTACCCTTGGAATTGTCCTGTGAGTCTGTGCACATGATTGAGAATTGAGTAAACTTGCAATTCTGGGATTCACAGCTGTGGAGTCTCCTAGAGGTTCTGGATTCCAGGAGCTGCTTGCCAGGGTGTGATGGATTTCTCATCAGTTGGTTCTTGTTCATCTGTCCAGGTGCCTGAGCCTGCTGGCTTGGAGGATGTTGGGCTGTGTGTGCTGGCTGTTTCTATTGGGTGTGGGGCCCAGGATGCAGGGTTCAAGGCTGTTGCACTGACCGCTGTGGGATGCTGTGCATATGCTCCCCTCCATGTGGCCTTCTGTAAAGTGACATAGAACTTATGTGTGCTATCTGCAAGTTTGGGATCTGTGAATGTAGACTATCTTTGAGTGATCTGTGGCACAGAAACCTCCATCCTCTCTCATATAGATCAGGGAGGTATTGTTCCAGTTGGCTGGCCAGTGTCTGAACTCCTATTGTCCCACAGTTCTGAATCTTGGGCACCCAGTTCCCTCTGTTGGACATTGATACCTAAGTACTTGGTGGATATCTGCAAGTAAAGAGCCTGTGGGCACAGGTGCTGTGGTCAATCTGTGGCCTGTCTCTGGCACACAAGCCCCTAATCTGGCAGGGAAGCTCACTGCAGTTGCCCCCATCTCCTTGATGGGGGTAGAATATCAGTTGACCTACTGGAGATTGAACTCAGGGATGCTTAGCCACTGAACCACATCCCCAGCCCTCTTTATTTTTAATTTTGAGACAGAATCTCCCTAAGTTGCTTAGGGCCTCACCAAATTGCTGAGGCTGGCTTTGAATTTTTGATCCTCCTGCCCCATTCTCTATGATCGCTGGGATTACATGTGTGTGCCATCGCACCTGTGGATGAAGTTTTGAGCACTGGACTGATTTTAGCTATCCCCAGGGTGATTAGCTCAAAGGTCAGATCTCTGAGGTGAAGGGGAAGGGGTTTCAGTAACTTTTAGCTAGCAACAATCCCTCTACAAGTTTCTTTAAGATGGATTATTGAGACAACCCTTTTCAGAGGCAATCCTTCTGTTTTATTTGTTATTATTTGAAGGTGGAGAAGGTGTGGTGATTTAAATTCTTCTAGGCAGATTGGCTAGCTGCGGACTCTACAGAGTGACTGCCTTGCCTCAAGGAACTCTGAGTCCATGATTTGCATTAAACTTTGTGATTCCATTCTATATCTTTGATGAGCCTGTCCTGTTATAACTTGGTCCGTTTTCCTTTCCAGCTAATAAGGAAGTAATTTGATAGGTTTTTCTGTCTTCCTGTCTCTCTTTGTTACCACTCTCCCTGACCCAATCCTGGTCCTCATTTTTTAATCTAGCAACCAAACTCCTAATCCCTGCATCTCAAACTTCCGTATTATTTTTAGAGTATTCACTCTGCCCTGCACCTCTCTGGTCAGCTGTTCTTTCACTGCCTCTTTTCTGGACTCTGGGTGGGGGAGAGGGTTGCTGACCACTTTAACTCTGCCACCTTTATTCCCTCACATTTTTTTTTATCCATATATCTACTAATGGGCACCTTGCTTGATTCCACATCTTGGCTGATGTTAAAAGTGCTACCATAAACAAGGGAGTGCAGCCATCTCTTTAATATAATGCATTTCCTTTGGATATACACCCATTATTAGGATTACTGAGTCCTCTGAGTTCTACCTTTGTTTCTAAGGAACTCCCAAACTGTTTTTCATAATGGCTATACTATTTTATATTCCATCTGACAGTATATAAGAACTCCTCTTTCTCCACAGCCTCATCAGTATTTGTGATTTTTTTTTCTATTTCATAATAGTCTTTCTAAATTTGGTGGGTTGGTTGCAGTGTAGATTTGTCATTCCTTGATGACTTAGGAAAGTGAGAAGATGCAGAAATGAGGAAATTTTCAACACTGGAATATTTCTATTTGTGTTTAATGAAACTTTACATATACCATCTCAAAATTTGCTAGCTATATTTTTCTATTTATATTCTTTTTAATTTTTATTTTGAGTGATGAAATAGAAATGCACCCTTATTTCAGATTTATTACCTAAATACATTTCAGGTATAAGTTAGACCATGCATTTATTAAGCTTATATGTGCATATTTATTTACAGAATGCAAAACACACTTGTGTGGGCATATATACATATATATCTCATGTATACATGCATGTAAAATTGTGTTTTGTTTCATGTATATGTGTGTATAGTTTAATAGCTGGAGTCTAGGAAGTTCACTAAAAAAATCCTCTCAGTTGTGTCATTTTTAAGATGTGATTGATGAATATTAACCCTAGTGGGATTATATCTGATACATACAGGAGGGAACCTGTCACATTCCAGCAGCCAGCATGTGAGAATGGGCAACAGGAGTTGGTACATCTGTCCTTCCTTTCTTGTAGCACGTTCTTCTACTTGGTGAAAATCGTTCACTGGAGTTTCTCCTGCCTGCTCTCCTCCTGTGTGCAGATCATCACTGCTGAGGTGGAGACTGCATGATTTTGAGGGGAACTTAAGAAAATCAAAGGAAGTGAAAATGTTGTAACATGGGTTTCCAAGTTATTTACAGCTGTTTCAATGGATTAAAGTGGAAAAATTATCTCGATTTGATTCATTCTTACATGACAAGAGAATGTCCTCACATTATTGAAACCAAAGCCTGATGGTTAAGGCTGCTTCTATGTGAGGTGCAGGCTCTATTTTATTAACATTATATGATAGGTATTTTAATGTTGGCAGACTGGAACATAGGTAATGAAATGGATGCTGTGTTGGCTGTCATGACACACAATAAAAGATATCAGATGTATGTTTCATTCTTTATCACTCTTCCCTTCTCTTTTCCCAAAATTTTAAATCAGGATAATTTTGGTCATCTCATGGGAGGTGAGTCATTGACAGTCCTATATAAGATACAAATGACAGAAATTATTGTAGTGCTGGTTAATTTCAAATAGTATGCTTTCATTTGCTAATAACTAAATTATTTAAACTGCTTATATAAATAATACATGATGTCATCAGTCTAATCTGCTGATCTCACTCTGGCTATTGCATGACTGGCTTGTTCACTAAGTCTCATCTCTTCAGGCCTCATTCTCACTGAAGTATATGTCAGGATGTACTTTTTGTAACCCCAACTTATTTCCACTGTGTTCATGTACCACATTTTGTTGATCATTCACCTGTGGATGGACATGGCACACAGAAAGTTGTTTTAGCATTTGCTTTGGTTTCTTTGGGTGCAACCCCAGAGGTGGAAATGCTAGATCATTTATTAATTAAAGCCTAAATTTTTGAGGAATCACCATATTGCTTTCCAAAGTGTTATCACCATTTGAAATTACCACAAAACCTTGCAAAGTTTCAAGTTCCACACGTAAGTGTCAAAACACATTTTGTCTTTTATTTTCGATGATACTTTTCCTAGTGAATTGTAAATGGCTTCTCATTGTGGTTTTGATATTCATTTCCCAGATGAGTACAGACACTGGGCATGCTTTGATGTATCTAATATCCATTTGGATATCCTCTTTGGATAAATTCAGTATTCAAGACTTTCACTCTTTTTCTAGTTGCCCGTCTTCAATGAGTGGTAGGTCATTTTAATATTCTGGATGTTATTTCTAATCAAATGTGAGTGTGAGAATCTCTCTCCTCTTGTGGGCTTCCTTTTCACTTTCTTCATAGTGTCCATGATGCAAAAAAGGTTTAGTTTCAAAAAAGTTACATGGATTTTTTTGTTGTTGTTGCTATTTGTACTTTTAGTGTCATATTCAAGAAATCACTGACAAATACATGATTATCAAGATTTCCTCCTCTGCTCTTTCATATGCTTCTCTTCTGTGTTGATTCCCACAGCCAGCACACCATCCCCTGCCTCAGCACTCAGCACCTTGTGCCTTGATTCCTGGCCACATCACTGCTTGGCGCTCATCCTCCTCCTAGTCCCTCTTGATGCTCAGGGGAGGGTGGATTCCAGGCCTCTCATTGTCAATACTGGTATTCCCTCAATGATTTAGGATCTTGTTCCCAAGGAGAATTTCTCAGGATAATACTTTCTATAAAATAGTTCTCATTTATTTCATGATGTTTTCCTGATGTTCTCACACAATACCACAAATATTTGATTTCTGAGATTTTTTCTTTTGCAGTATATTATTAATTTATTACACATATTCCATGAATGTCCACAAGCATTCATTAGTTCTCCTTTATTATTTCTCTCTTTTTTACCTTTTCTTTAAGTGTGTAATTTTTTTATTTGTTCTAATTTGTTATATGTGGCAGTAGATTGCATTTATACATTTTTGTAGACCATACATAAATGGAGAGTAATCTCATTTTTCTGATTATACATATTTTAGGATTACATTGGTCATGCAGTAATATATGTACATGAGGTAATAATGTCTGTTGCACTCTACAATCATTCCCACCCCCATACCCCCTCGCCTCCCTTCATTCCCCTTTACCTAATATAAAGTAAGGCTTTTCTTCCCTATCCCCCCTCCCCATATTGTGAATTAGCATCTGCACATCAGAGAAAACATTTGGCCTTGGTTTTTGGGGGGTTGGCTTATTTCACTTAGCATGATATTCTCTAATTCCATCCATTTACCAAAAAATACCATAATTCCATTCTTCTTTAAAGCTGAGTAATATTCCATCATATACATATCCCACATTTTCTTTATTCATCCATCTGTTGAAGAGCATCTAGGTTGGTTCTATGGTTTGGCTATTGGGAATTGAGCTATAGCTCTGTAGTAAAGTTTGAGGTCTGGTATTGTGATGCCTCTTGCTTCACTTTTCTTGCTAAGGATTCCTTTGGCTATTCTGGGGCTCTTATTTTTTCAAATGCATTTCACAATTGCTTTTTCTGTTTCCATTAAAAATGCCATTTGGATTTTAATAGAAATTGCATTATTTTGCACTTTTGAAAGTATGGCCACTTTGACAATATAAATTTTGCCTGTCCAGAAGCATGGGAGGTCATTTCATATTCTGAGGTCTTCTTCAATTTCTTTTTTTAATGTGCTGTAGTTTTCATTGTAGAGAACTTTCACCTATTCTGTCAGATTGATTCCCAAGTATTTTATTTTTTATTTTTGAGGCAATTATGAATGAGGTAGTGTTCATTATTTCTCTTTCAGTAGATTCGTTAGTGATATATAGAAATGCATTTGATTTATGGGTATTGATTTTATATACTGCTACTTTGCCTAATTCATTTGTTAGTTCTAGAAGTTTTTTGGTGGAAGTTTTTTGGATTTTCTAAAGACAGAATCATATCATTGGCAAATAGTGAAAGTTTGAGTTCTTCTTTACCTATTTTTGTACCTTTAATTTCTTTCTTTTGTCCAATTGCTCTGGGTAGATTTTCAAGGAAAATATTGAATAAAAGTGATGAAAGAGAGCATCCTTGTCTTGTTCCAGTTTTTAGAAGAAATGTTTTCAATCTTTCTCTATTTAGAGTTATGTTGGCCTTGGGTTTAGCTAGTATGGCTTTTATGATGTCAAGGTGTGTTCCTACTTTCCCCATTTTTTCTAGTGTTTTGAACATGAAGAGCAGCTGTATTTTGTCAAATGCTTTTTCTGTATCTATAGAGATGATTATATGATTCTTGTTTTTATGTCAATTGATATGATGAATTATTAATTTAATAAATTAAATTTATTAATTTCCATATGTTGAACCAACCCTGCATCCTTGGGATGAACCACACTTGATCATGGTGCGCTCTTTTTTAATATATTTTTTATGCGAGTTGCCAGAATTTTATTGTGAATTTTTCCATCTATGTTCATCAGGGATATTGGTCTGAAGTATTCTTTCCTTGATATGTCTTTGTCTGGTTTTGGTATCAGGGTGATATTAGCTTCATAGAATGAATTTGGAAGTATTCCCTCCTTTTGTATTTCATGGAAAAAATTGAGGAGGATTGCTGTTGATTATTCTTTGAAGGTCTTGTAGAACTCAGCTGAGAATCCTTGTGGTCCTGGACTCTCTTAATTGAAAGCCTTTTAATGGTCTTTTCTATTTCATTACTTGAAATTTCTCTCTTTAAATTGTGTCTGACTTCCTGATTCAGTTTAGGTAGGTCATATGTGTCTCGAAATTTGTCAATGTTTTCAATATTTTCTATTTTATTGAAGTATAAATTTTCAACATAGTTTCTAATTATCTTCTGTATTTCATTTGTGTCTGTTGTGATATATCCTTTTTCATCACATATTTTAGTAATTTCAGTTCACTTTCTTTTTCTCTTCATTAGTGTGGCTAGGGGTTTATCAATTTTATTGATTTATTTTTTAAAGAACCAACTTTCTGTTTTGTTAATTTTTACAATTGTTTCTTTTGTTTCAATTTCATTCATTTCAGCTCTGGTTTCTAAATTTATTTTATTTTATTTTTTCTTATTAGTTGGACATGACAGTAGAATGCATTTATACATTTTGATAGATCCTACATAAATGTAGTGTAAGCTCTCATTTATCTGATTATATGTATTGCAGGATCACATCGGTCATGATTTTGATTATTTCCTGTCTTCTATTTTTGTTGTTGATTCATTCTTCTTTTTCTAGGATTTGAGAGGTAATGTTAGTTCATTTATTTGTTGAATTTTTATTCTTTTAATAAATGAGCTCAATGCAATGAACTTTTCTCTTAGTGCTGCCTTCGTAGTGTTCCAGAGATTTTAATATGTTGCATTGGTATTCTCTTTTACCTCTAAGTATTTATTTCAGTTCATCCAAGCAGTAGTAGCAGGGGCCGACAGCAGCAGTGAGGAGGGCAGTAGCATCTGCAGTTGTCGGTGCTGAGACTGCACCAGCAGTGGCAGGGGCTTTGGCAGCAGTGGTGTTGGCAGTAGCAGTAGTGTAAATGGAGAAAAGACCTCCAGGCTTCTGAGGTAGCAACAAGGACAGCAGATCTCTGGGCAACTGTGATGGTGTCGACAGCAGCATCAGCACCCAGAGAAAAGACCTCTGGGCATTTGAGGCAGTGGCATCTGGGGAAGCTGTGTCCCAAGGGAATACCCCTGGGTGATCATAGCAGCACCTGGGAAAAAGATCTCCAGGCTTGAGCGGTGACATGGGCAGCTGGCAAGGGGAGACTACACCTCTGGACATCTGTGGTAGAGGCCTTGGGTACAGCTGCGCCTAGCACCACAGAGATGACTTCCAGGTGGCCTCAGCCATGTCTGCTGCAGCAGCATCTGCCTCTGTCTTTTTTTTCTTTTTTTTTTTTTTTTTAATTTACTTATTGATTCATTGAACACAAATGGAGTACAGCTATTGTTTCACTGGTTGTACACAAAGTAGAGTCACACCATCTGTGCATTCATGCATGTACACAGGGCAATGGTATCTGTCACACATTTTGTTATTAATTTTACCCCCACCCACCCCCCACCCCTCCGTTCCCTCTATGCTAGCTATCTTTCCTCCATTCTTGCCATCTTTCCCCCCCACATTATGCATCATCATTCATATATCAGAGAGACCATTCGGCTTTTGGATTTTTGGGATTGGCTGATCTCACTTAGCATAAGAGTTTCCAACATCATCCATTTACCTACAAATACCATAATTTTATTCTTCTTTATGGCTGAGTAATATTCCATTGTGTATATATACCACAGTTTCTTTATCCATTCATCTACTGAAGGGCATCTAGGTTGGTTCCACAATCTAGCTATTGTGAATTGAGCAGCTATGAACATTGATGTGGCTGCATCACTGAGGCAATCTGATTTTAAGTCCTTTGGGTATAAGCCAAGGAGTGGGATAGCAGGGTCAAATGGTGGATCCATTCCAAGTTTTCTAAGGAATCTCCACACTGCTTTCCAGAGTGGCTGCACCAACTTGCACTCCCACCAGCAATGTATGAGTGTACCCTTTTCCCCACATCCTCGCCAACACCTGTTGTTGCCTGTGTTCTTGATAAAAGACATTCTAATTGGGGTAAGATGAAATCTTAAGATGGTTTTGATTTGCATTTCTCTTATAACGAGTGATGTTGAACATTTTTTCATAAATCTGTTGATTGCTTGTAGGTCTTCCTCTGTAAAGTGTCTGTTCATTTCCTTGGCCCATTTATTGATTGGGTTATTGGTGTTCTTGGTGTAAAGATTTTTGAGTACTTGGTAGATTCTGGAGATTAGTGCTCTGTCCGAAGTGTGTGTGGCAAAGATTTTCTCCCACTCTGAAGGCTCTCTCTTCACATTGCTGATTGTTTCCTTTGCTGAGAAGAAGCTTTTTAGTTTCACTCTATCCCAATCATTGATTCGTGCTTTTATTTCTTGCGCTTTGGGAGTCATGTTAAGGAAATCCGGTCCTAGTCCAACATGATGAAGATTTGGACCTATTTTCTCTTCTATTAGGTGCAGAGTCTCTGTTCTGATTTCTAGGTCCTTGATCCACTTTGAGTTGAGTTTTGTACAGGGTGAGAGATATGGGTTTAGTTTCATTTTGCTGCATATGGATTT